>JAQQSV010019326.1:0-11206 GCA_028646515.1 Pseudochirops corinnae | reverse complement strand
CCACAGGCTCCATGTGACCACATTCAGCCTATTAAGGAACAGAGTATACTTTCAAATATGCAAGGGTCCTCAGAGTCACGTAGCCACATTAGCAAAGGGCCTAGGGGCAGGGAAGATCTTTAGATTCCCATAACAACCTCAGACATTCATTAGCTATATGAACCTCATTGAACCTCTGTTTGTCTTAATACACTAGATAAGAGAATGGCAAACCACTCCAGTATCTTTGCCAAGAAAACCCCATAGAGTCATGAAGAGTTGTACATTGACTGAATGATTGAACAGCAACAACAATTATTAAAAGTTACTCTTTATCTTGAGTATGACACTGCCTCCTACATTTTTCTTCATATTGGTCTAAATTTTTCCCTCTGTAGCTTTATTTCAAGTAACAAATCCTTCAAAAATTAAAATCCAACAAACATTCCTCACTCTCTCCTCCCCCCATCAAAAATTTCTTCAATATCAATCACCATGATTCTGTACAATCGGTAATGACATGTACATATGCCCCCTGGACAATGTTAAAACATATAATTAGTCCAGTGTCTAGAACACAATGAAGACTTGATTTTTGGATCTGTCTATGTGAAAAATATTTTCATTTGTGGTGATAAGGGATTTCACTTTCTGTGAATTTTTCCTTTAGTGTGAATGTAAAAAAAATCAGGAAATTAAGATTTTTTTAAAGAAATGTATAGTTTTCTGACATAAGTCAATATAGTATGTGAATAAAGTAGATTAGACCCATTTATAGATGTTAAGAATCTTTAGGTTCTGTGTGGAACATTTTTACTTATTGAAGCAGAAATAAAAACACCAAGATCTTTGAAGATTCAAAATAAGTGACCCAAAGGGAATAGAGAAATCCAAGCTGAATAAGAGCAGGACTCATAGCATTATTAATGACAACTATCAGACAAAAATGACACTGAGATGAGAAAGTTAAATGTAATGTTTATACTTTCAAAATGTTTAAAGACTTAGGCAAAACTTCTGGTGAATTGGGCAGATTCACTGAGGAGACTTTACAGGATAACATACACAAGCATGGGACTTGATAGGAAGTCAAGTATAAGATAAAGTTTTCATTGTTGGAGAAAATGTTGCCATTATTGAGTGTATATATGATTTTCCTTTTTTAATTTTTTTTAACCCTCACTTAAAAAATTCAGTTCCAAATTCCCTCTCTTCCCTCAGTTAGCCACTCACTCATTGAGAAGGAAAGTCATATGATACTAATACATGTGAAGTCTTGCAAAACATATTTCCATATAAGCCATATTGCAAAAAGAAAAAAAAAAAGCCCAAATCAAAGTGGAAAAAAAATATGCCACAAACTGGGTTCAGAGTTTGTCGGTTGTAGATCACATTTTTTTTATTATCATAAGTTCTTTGCAACTGTCATAAATCATGCAACACATTATTTTCAATATGAAAAAACAGAAATAATAGTCTTAATTTTTCCCCAAATCATATTTGCTGAATGTATATAAAACTTTATCATGATACTCAGCAGAATACAAAGCAAGTCAGAGACACAATCATTCTGGAGAAGCAGACATGACACATACTAAAGGCTTAAGATGATGTGGAATATATTAAGTGCCAAAAATGAATGATAGATAAAGGAGATATCAGTGTGAAGTTGAGCAGATGAGGAAGGCTTCATTACAGAGGTCATACTTGTGTTAGACCTTGGAAGAGGATTGAATTTAAATAGACTGAGGGTGCAAAGTCTAGGAATCAGAAATAATAATAATAACTCACATTTCAAAAATGCTTTAAGGTCTATAAAATTATTCACCAAAATTCTCTAAAATAGTCATATTATTATTATTTTCCACTTTTATAGACAGGGCAATTTGAGTTCAGAAACATATTAGCAACTTACCCATTGTCAAAGACCTACTGGGAGAAGAGACAGGATTAGACATCTTGATGCCAAAGCAAGCATACTACCCTCCCTTTGGATGATTGTGACTACTTTTTAAAAAAGCATTTCATTTATTTTCAATTTATGAAATAAAACAAGCGTTCCATAACACAGCATAATTTTCAAAAGATTATTTCACATAAAACTGCCAATCTGTTATATAGAACTTGCTATTCTTCTTAAATGTATTAAAATTGTTACCACATAACTTTCTTTTTTTCTCCCCTGTCCTCTTCGCCCTAGAGATAGATACCATTACATGCACACACACACACACACACACACACACACAAGCATGCACACACATCACACTTTATGTATTATATATGTAAAAAAAATCAGTCTATACATATATCTATTTCTATATCAGTTCTTTCTCTGGATGTAGATAGTCTTTCTTCATGGGTCCTTTGTAGTTAATTTGGGTACTTACAATGGTCAAAATCATTTAGTTGCTCAAAGTTATTCTTAAGACAATATTGTGGTTGCTGTACATAATGTTCTCTTAGTTCTGCTCATTTAGTTCTTCATTACTTCATGGAAGTCTTTCAATGATTTTTCTAAAATCAATGAACTCGTCATTTTTTTATTGAACAGTAGTATTCCAACACAATCTTATACCACAACTTGTTCAGCCTTTCCCCAATTATCAGCTACTCCCACAACTTCTAATAATTTGCTACCACAAAGAAAGTTGCTATAAATATTTTAGAACATGCAAGATAGTGATTACTTGCATTTATTATTTCATTTATCTATATGTTCCCCTGTAATTTGTCAAGTGTCTTCTATATTCTATTGGTCTAAACATCAGTTACTTTTTAATATAAACCATGCATGTCTACCATTTGGTAATACTTTGAATCTATCTGCAAGTCTGTTTTGTTGTACACATGATAGATAAGATAGATAAATGGAGAGACATATACATGTACAAAACATATAGATATGTATTACGTGCATATGTATATGTATGCACATATACATATATTTATATAACATTTATGTAGAACTTTAAGACTTATAAAGCACTTTCCAAATATTACTTCATTTGAACTTCACAACACTACTGTGAGGTAGCTGCAATTATTATACTTATTTTATAAAAGAGGAAACTTGGGCAGACTAGTAAGACTTTGAGGCAGGGTTTGAACTCAGTTTTTCTTTACTCCAGATCCAAATATTCAGTGATTAACCTAGAAACATCATATTCCCTTTTGACAGGCAACATAAAATAGTAGCTAGAGCATTATGCTTGGAATTGACACATAGTAGGTCCATAAGAAATGTTTATTAATTTATTAATTGATTCAAATTATGCCTCTAACACTTACTGGTCTTACAACAATGGAGAAGACACCTGTCCCCTCTGAATGTCAGTTTCTTTATCCATAAAATATAGATAATATTAGCCACTACATTAAAAGTTTGTTGGGAGAATCAAAATAGTGATGTTAGCAGAATGTTTTGCAAAATTTAGAGTTAAGTAAATGTGAGTTATCATTATGACTGACACATAGCTACGTATATAATTCACTATTCTACAAAATTAACATTAGTATTTAGTTTGCAAATTAATTTTACATTTCTTTTCATTCAAATATAGGTGTAAAAAATCCTCTTCCCTCTTCTCAAAAATATTCACTGTTTTGTTGTCCTCTTCTTCCTGATCTTCCTACAAAATGTCTTATTAAAATCATCATTCAGCTTTTACCTAAGTCAGATTTAGACAGGAAAAAATGGAACATATGTGTTCCTACTATGTTAAAAATAAAATTAAACAATATCACTTCACAACTTCTGAATATTCTAAAGCTTTCAGTATTCTTGGTCAAGGATTCTTTGACATGAAGGAATATTTGGGAAAATATAGAAAATTAAAAGGCTGGAATTTGACACAGAAAACTTAAAAAAATAGAAATGTCATGACAGAGGCTTTTTTTTTGTTTTGTTTTTAGTAATAATTGACAAAACTCATTTAAAAGCACATTGATTGATGATAAGAAAGAATTCAAATTAAAAAAATAGGTATTAATAATTTTGAAGAACAAATAGAATGGCTCTGTGTAAGGATAGTATAAGAAAAATGAAGAATAGTATCAAACATCAATAAAGAATGAAGACACAGATTCATATTGAATGCCTACAAATACCCATAATATTTAAGGAAGAATGTAAAACTTTGAAAAATCTATATATATTCAATGACTCCATTTCCCAATACCAATTCTCTCAACCACTTGCAAAATGATCTTTGACCTCACCACTCTGCTTCCTTAAAGGTTCTACTCACTCCACATTTCTCATTCTTATTCCTCCTTGACCTACTTGCAGTGCCTGGCATCCATTCCTTCTTTGTCCCTTTTCTTCTCTCTTCATTTTTATGACACTGTAGTATCCTGCTTTACATTCTACAATGTTCTGTTTCTTTCACTTATTCACCCTCTTCCTTTAGCACTTAAAAATGGGAGTCATCTAGGATTTTAGCCTTGACCCTCTTGTCACTCATCTCCTTCACTTGTGGCAAATTCATTTGATTCAAAGACTGTAATTATAACCTCTACCTCTATGTAGATATGTGTGTGTGAGTGTGTATTTAATGGTCTTACAATTCAAATCTCAGTCCAACATTTGCTACCTGTATGATCATGAGAAAGACATTTAAACTCCGGGTCTGAGTTTCCTCATACAGAAAATGAGGAAATTAGAAATGGGGTAGTCTCTTTCAGCTCTAAATTTGTGATCCTGATGCTATGGTCAAAAATAACCTGTTGGATACTGTCTGTTCACTTATATGTTCCATTGATATTTCAGAATGAACTTTAATAAAGCTGTTTACTATCTATGTGATTCTCATTCTACAAGTATTCACATGGACTTAGGTTTGGAAAATTGTGATTATCATATCGAATTCTCTCTAACCATTAACATGGTACCATATACTATTATATAGCCCATTAAATATCTCTCATATCTGTTCTATCCTCTCCATTGTTTTTGTCATCACCCAAAATCATCATTGTGTGGATGTAATTTTCCTCTTACTGTACACTATTATTATAAATATTACAAAGAAAATATCTATGACTCAAAAATTCATACCAATGACTGACATTTCCAGGGATTCATACAAATTCATCTCCCACCAAAGAATTTCAATATATCCTTCCTTCTCTCTTTTATTTCTTCTCTTCTTTCTTACCTGTCTATTGATCTATCTATCTATTTATCTCTCTACCTATCTATTTATTTATCATCCATCTTTTTGTCAGATTCATGATTCCCTTTCATTCATATGTGGAACTTACAGAAAGGGAATTTACTTTAACAATGTTGAACAGCACTTGACCTGTAACATACAGGTTTAGAGACTTGTCTGGAAAAAAAATAAAAGTGAGTTTTCCAAAGTCATACAACCAATATGTATCAGACAAAGGATGTGAACTCAAGACTTTTGGAAGCTGAGGCCAGTTCCCTATGGCCTACACCATTCTGACCCTCTAATAATCATGTCAAACAGATATTAAAAAGAAGAAAAATGAAAGACTAGAGAAAAACATATGAGCTTTGCCATTTGTGTGTCTGTGTTTGAAATATTTGATAAAAAATAATGTCTAGCTATATAGAAGCTATATAGAAAAGGGAATTATTACCTGAAGTAAAAGTTAATCAGATTCTTCCTAGTTAATATATATATATATATATATATATATATTTTTTTTTTTAATTTGGGGTCAATATACCTTATAATTACTATAACAGAAAGTAAATACCTTTATCACTAACATTTATTATATAGTCACTGAGTACCTGCCACTAAAAGAGGTGATATAAACTGCTAATTATTTTTGTTTTTCATTACATTTAGGAAAATAGACAAAGATCATAGAGTTAGGCAGTAGAATACTATAGTTACATAAATTATCAGTAACGTTAGTGTACTCATTTTAAAAAGAAGAATTTTTTTTTCTTTAAGAAATACAAACTTGGGGTGGCTCGGTGGCGCAATGAGTAAAGCACTGAGCCTGGAGTCAGGAGGACCTGAGTTCAAATGCGACCTCAGACACTTAAAACAAAAACTAGCCATGTGACGTAGGGCAAGTCACTTAACCCCAATTGCCCTACCTTCCCCACTCCAAAAAGCAAAAAAAGAAAAAAAAAAGAAAAAAAAAGAAAAGAAATACAAACTTGTAAATTGGAATGCACATTTTCATATCTGTAAATGTCCCAAAATAACGAATGGAAGTAGGTTGGGAGGGAAGTATTTAGCATCTTGTAAAGTCATGTCATTGATTTTCCATGATGAGCTCATATATAATATAATAGCCAATAGCTGTAAACCATACATGTTGTCAGGGTAGGAAAGGAATTTATCAAGTGGTAAAGGTCTCCTCAAAATCAAAAAAAAGTCAAGCAAGGACTAGTGATTATATATTAATTTGTTCAACTACAAAATATTTATCAAGTGCCTAAATTGTATAACAAATTGTGCTAAATGCTTTAGGGAATATATGGATATAGATAATACACATGCTGTGCACCTCCATGACCAGTTTGGATCCAGGATTGCAGGATGGTCAGTCAGCCTAGCATAGAATCCCTGAGAAACTAGGTGCCTGGGACTGACGGTCCCAATCAATGAATATAACCTCTGACACTTCAAATTGAGGAGGACAAACAACAAGGAACAAAAACAAACAGTCCCAGGCCCATTGCTCTGAGTTGGGATAAAAGAGAGGGAGCTGGGAAGGAAAAGTCCTTCCTCTCTCACAGGTTAAATTCATGGTGTCCTTAAAGAAGGTGAACATGAATCTTCACTTTTTAGGAAGATTGTGATGAGAGAGCTATAGGCAGAGAGTGGGGAAAAAAAAAATAAACTCTATACAATTTTTTAAAATGCAAGCAGCCAATCAAAGAATCAGTCAGTCATCATGTAGCAGGGGACACAGTAGATGCCACGTTAGGCAAACTGGGCGTGTTCAAAAGATCGTTCAAGGAGGAATCGCCATGTTAGGAGAATTAGAAATGGCTAGAAAAATCTGGTTATACAATCTATGTATCACTACCTCTGGAATACTGTTCCACCTCATTTTCACACTTGGATTGTGTCCCTAGAATGTGGCTGTTACTTCTGGTTCTAAGTGGAATCTGTAATGTTGTACTACTAACATGAGGGTTCATAAGCCCTCAACATTAATAATCAGTGAAAGTAATTCTTTCTTTTCAAATTGTTTTTATTTATTTCAATAAATATTTCCCAGTTATTTGTAAAATTTATAATAATCATCATTTTAAAATTTTGAGATCCAAATTCTGTCCGTCCCTCTAGGCTCTCCCCCTTCCTTAAGAAGTCTAGCTTTTTAAATTTCAATTATACACGTGAAGTCACACCAAATGTATTCCCATTTTACCCTGTTGCAAAAGAGGCAAACAAAATTAAATAATAATTTTTATTTTAAAAAAAACATGTTTCAGTCTACAGTGAGTGTACCTTAATTCTCTCTCTGAAGATGGATACCATTTTTCATCATGGGTTCTTTGGCATTGTCTTGGACCATTGTCCTGTTCAGAATAGCTTAATCTTTCAAAGTTGATCATCTCTACAAAATTGCTGTTATCCTCAAATGTTATCCTCAGTTATGTTCAATTCAATTGGCATGGATTCATATGTCTTTTCAGGTTTTTCTGAAACCATCCTACTCATCATTTCTTATAGCACAACCATATTTTGTCATGATCATATGCCACAACTTTCTGAGTCATTCCCCAATTGATAGGCATTCCCTCAATTTTTTTTTGCCAATACATTTATAGCAAAGAACTGCTATAAATATTTTTGTACAATAACTCTTTTTATTTTTTCTTTGATCTCTTTGGGTTATAGACCTCATAGGGGTATTTTTGGATTAAAGTTTATGCAGTTTTATAGACCTTTGGGTATAGATTCAAATTGTTCTCTAGAATGGTTGGACTAGTTCACAATTCCATTAACAGTGAATTAGTGTCCCAATTTTTCCTATGTCCTCCAGTATTTGTTATTTTCCTTTGCTGTCATGTTAGGCAACATGATAGGTATGAGATGGTTTCACAGTTGTTTTAATCTGTCATTTAATCAATACCAGTACTTTAATAGGTAGCGATTTAGAGCATTTAAAAAAAAATATTGATAGTTTTGATTTCTTCTTCTGAAAACTGCCTGTTTAAATCCTTTGACCATTTATCAACTGAGAAATGACTCTTATTTTTATAAATTTTGCATAGCTCCCAAGTATTTGAGATACAAAACCTTTATCAGAGAAACTTAGCAACTTTTTCCCAGGTTTCCTGTTTTGCTTCTAATTTTGGGTGCATTTTTTGTGTAAAAACTTTTGAATTTCATGTAATTGAAATTATCTTTTTAATTTCTCATAATACCCTGTATCTTGTTTGCTTTTAAACTCTTCCTTTATCCTTAGATAAGTCCTTTTTTTCCATTCTTCCCCAATTTATTTACCATATCACCCTTTATGTCTAAATCATTTATCAATTTTGACCTCATCTTGGTATGCAGTGTGAGAAGTTTGTGTATTCTGTGGTTTGACTAGGCTGTTTTTCAGCTTTTCCAGCAATTTTGGATCTAATGGTGAGTTCTTACCCTAAAAGTTCACATTTGGGATTTTATCAAATATTAGATTATTGTGGTCATTTACTACAGTGTATTATGCACTTAATCTATTCCAATGAGCCATCACTCTATTTCTTAGCCACTAACAAATTGTTTTTCATGATTACCATTTTGTACTATAATTTTAAATCTGAAACTGTGAGGCTGCCTTCCTTAACATCTTTTCCACTGATTCTCTTGCTATTCTTGACCTTTCATTCTTCAAGATTAATCCTGTCCCTTTTTTTTCCTAGTTCTTAATGTATCAAAACACTATTTGTGTCATAAATGGAATCCGGTAAGACTCCTTTAACTATTTTTTTCAAATAATTTATATAGCATTGGAATAAATTGTTCATTAAATGGTAGGATTCACATGTGAATCTATCTGGTCCTGAGGTTATTTTCTAAGGAAAATCTTTGAGAATCTTTTTTTGGTTTTAAACTAATTTTAATGTATGGTTCCTCAGGTCTTTATTAATGATATTTTTATTGCATTATAGCCTGAAAAGGGTAGATTTAATATTTATGCTTTTCTGCATTTTGTTGTGAGGTTTTATGTCTTAATACAAGGTCAATTTTGTGAAGGTGCTATGTAAAATTGAGAAAATATATACTCCTTTCTATACCCATTCATTTTATTTTTCTCCAGAGGTATATCATGCGTACTTTTTCTAAGATCCTATTCATCTCTTACACTTTTTTCTTAGTTGTTTTGTGGTTCGATTTATCTAATTCTAATAAGGGAAAGTTGAAGTAGCCCATTAATATAGTTTTGTTGTCTATTGCTTCCTGTTCATTTATCTTGTCTTTTAAAAATTTTGATGCAATGCCATTTGGTTTATGTTTATTACTGATTTTATTTCATTGTGTATTGTTTCTTTTAATAAGATGTCATTTCCTTATCACTTTTAATTAGGTACATTTTTACTTTGCCTGAGATCATGATTGTTTTTCCTGCCTCTTTTACTTCAGCTGAAGCATAATAAATTTGCTCCAGCCTTTTATTTTAGCTCTGTATATGTCCCTCTATATAAATGTATTTCTTATAAACAACTATGTTGGATTCTGTTTCGTAATCTATTTTACTTCTGATTTAATGGTGAATTCATCTCATTCATAATCACAGTTATAATTACTAACTGGGAATTTTCCTCTATCCTATTATTTTGTTAATCATTCTCTCTATTTTAATCCCAGCCTTCCTCTAAAGTCTGTTTTTTATTTTCACCGCTGTCTTCTTTTATCTTCCCTCCCTTTTATTACCTACTTTCTTCCTTTTTGGCTCTTCCTTTCCTATTTCTCTTCTGGATAAGAAAGATTGTGATCACTAAATGATAATACACACATGCACACATGCATATGTATACACATACACATACACATATATGTTATACACACACACAAATATATATCCTGTTTTGGACAAATTTAGATGTAAGTGGGGTTCAAGCGTTGCTCAATCCTCCCAACATTTTCCCCTCAACTGTAAAATCTTTTTATGAGTTTCTTTTAAGTGAAATATTTTTTTCCCATTCTTTCTTTCACTTTCTCTTTCTCCCAGGGCATTCCTTTTCCTCTTTTATCCATTTTTTTTTATATCATCCCAAAATAATTTACTCATTCTAGCACCCTCTTTTTAAGGAGAATGCTTCTAATTGCCCTAATAATGTTAAAGTTCTTAAAAGATACATGTATCATCTTCCCATATAGAAAGCTACACTGTTTAACCTCATTGAGTCCCTTCTAATTACTCTTTCATGTTGACTTTTTTATGCTTCTTTTGAATCTTGTATTTAAAAGTCAGAGTTTCTATTCGACTCTGGTCCTTTCATCAGGAATGCTTATAAGTCTTCTATTTCATTAAATATTCATTTTTTTCCTTTGAAGGATTATACTCAGTTTTGCTGGGTAGATTGTCCTTGGTTGTAATCCCACCTCTTTTGCCTTCTAGAATATCATATTCTAAACCCTCATGACTCTTTTAATTTTGTAGTTGCTAAATCTTGTGTGATCCTGACTGTAACTTCACAGTTTTTGAACAGATTAATTTTTTGCTGCTTGAAGTATTTTGTCTTTGGCCAGGGAGCTCTAGAATTTGACTATAATAGTCCTGGGAGTTTTCATTTGGGATCTTTTAGTTGGTGATCACAAAGTTCTATTTATATTTTACCCTCTGCTTCTAGAATAACAGAGATGTTTTTCTACATAATTTCTTGAAATATGATGTCTAGGCTCTTTTATTGATCAGAGCTTTCAAGTAATTTGATAATTTTAAATTATCTCTCCTTGATCTATTTTCAGGGTAAGTTTTTTTTTCTTCCAATAATCTATTTCCCATTTTCTTCAATTTTTTTTTTATTATTTTGACTTTGTTTTCTTATTTCTTGATGTCTCATGGAGTCATTAACTTCCCACTTCTTCAATTCTAATTTTTAAGGAATTATTTTGTTCTGTGAGATTTTTTCTTCTTTTTTTTTTTCCAGATCGGCTAATTTTGCTTTTTAGAGGTATTTTGTTCAATATTTTTGTGCTTCAGGCTTATACGGACTGATGCTAAGTGAGAAGAGCAGAACCAGGCAAAACCTGTACACAATCACAGACACATCGTACATATGATGACCAAC
>JAQQSV010019324.1:0-11207 GCA_028646515.1 Pseudochirops corinnae | reverse complement strand
TCACCTGGGGATGCCCTATACCAAGAAAATCATAGATCTAGTCCCCTAACCCTAACAAGAATTAAGTCTTAAGGTAAAAAAAAAAAACTTAGAGGAAGCACAAGAGTGGCATTTAAAGACCCAAATGAAAGCATATGGCAAAAGATTTTTAAAAATATATGAATGTTTAGAAGTTCTTCATTATAAAGGAAAGTCAAAACCTGTATCAAATCAGCCTCCTCTGGTGAAAGCATTATCAGATTGTCAATTTATTGTTAAAAGAGAATTTATTGTTCATATACTCCCAATTCCTCAATTTTTACATGTGACGAAACTGAGACCTAAATGATGAATGCAAAATAAAATAGGATACCACCCTAAAAGTCTCAAATGTGCCTTCACTCTCTTTATATTTACATTCAATGTATGAAAATATATTTCAATGTATGAAATGAACCTCATTCATTTGTTGTTGAGAACATGAGAACATGACTTCCAGAGAAATGAGAAATCAGGCATCTTTAATTAAAACCTTCTGTGATATATTTTTATAGTCTTATAGTTTGGGAAGGTTTCTCATGAGGACATCTACTTCTCCCAAGGCTCAGCTTTCTTACAAATATATGCATATCCTATTTGTAAACTCTTAAGGCAAAAACAATTTCCTTACAAAGTATTTCATGACAACATTGAATGACCAGAACTCCAGTCAATTCAGTGATCAATCATGACTTCAAAGGATTTGAAGATGAAAATATATTGTGTCTCTTGGCAGAGAGCTGGTAAAGGATAATAGGTTTGAATGAGGTGTATATATATATACATATATATATATATATATATATATACACACACACACACATACATATACATATATATCTATATATATACTTCATATATATACCTCATTTATATCTCTTTCTCTATATATATATAAATAGAGAGAGAGAGAGAGACATATAGATAGATAGATATAGATATGACCAGTGAGATGACTTTTTTACTTGTTACACATATTTGTTTAAAAGGTAAGTTTTGATTGAAGGTGTTCTGAGGGTGGAGGAGTCCCTGAAAGATACATGAGATATGACAATAAGCATAAAACATCAATAAAACATTGGGGTATTTCACAGTGTCATTAGACTTTCCATTTTTAGTTCAAAGATAGTATATAGATGAGCATTAGATGGTAGATGGTCAATATGCAAGGGGCCAAGGTAGAACAAAAAGGAAGCACACACCTGTAATGGTAATGGGGATTTTAAGATTTTCCCTGTCCCTTGTAATGGCAAGCAAACAAGTATTTAGCATCTTGTTTCAGTTAAGCCTTGCCTGTGATTATAGCAAGTCTTTTTTAAGAAAAAGAACTTATGAAACCCACAGTGGGAGGGACTTGCCAAAGACAGGAACAGGAAGGACTTAAGAGGTGGGCAGAACAGGGAGGAGCTAATGACCAGATAAAAAGCTGAGCACAAGGTGAGAGAGAACCAGAACTCCTGGGAGCAAGCAGAGTGGAGGCTGAGCAGCTAGCATCAGTGACAGAGGGACATTCTTGCTGTTTTGTTTTGAAGGCCTGATAGAGGGAAGGCTTGGGAAGGCTTGGGAATGTTGGTGTTCACTGCATTGATTAAGTGTACCAACCCTGTGGTTACTATGATGAATTTGGCTTTCTGGTTTGGGGATTCAGCTTTCTGGTATTCAAATAAATGCTTTGATTCTGTCCTCTATGTGGAGAGCCTGTTACATTTTGTGATTCACATTTACACCAGCATATTCATAACTGCCATGGGCACTGTGAATATGGCATTGGTGTTATAACACTTTTGTTGGATGCTCCACTTATTGTCATCTACACCCCCATTCCTCAAGTGAAATTATGTTATTGGTCTCCTATTCATCCTACCCAGCTCCTTACAATAATTTGAAAATTAGAGGAAGGTAGGATATCAAAACAGGTAGATGTTCTCATTTATTACTACAACAGTGGGAGTTGAACTAGACAGAGGAGAAAATAGGGAGGAAGGAACCAAGATTTAGATTTTGGAAACTATCCTGTCATTTGTTTAAAAAAATGTTCAATATTTCTTAATAGACAAAAAAGGACAAGCATACAGAATATTCTACTTAAAATATATTAGGTCATAAGTCTACAAAGTCTTAAAGCTTCTATCCTATTCCTCTAGAGTCAAGACTGTCACACTCATTTTTTATTATCGTAGTACTTAACCATTTTATTATTTTCTAGCAACAATCCAATGGGTGAGTCTATTCTAGATTGCTTAAACTGTAAGCGTTAAAGGTTTTCTCAGTTCAGAAGAGCCCTTTTGCAAATCTATCGCCTCCAAAGAGAAGCAAATGTCACGCCACCAATGATTCCTAAAAGGAGGTCAACATAGATTAGCCTATTGTTAATGACGGAATTCTAATAAAGTTCAGTTATCTTTTTTTAAATGACTACACGATAACTATGAGTAGGGACCACAGAATCATAGAGATAGATGAGAATTTTGAACCCATATCATTTATCTTCATTTACTTTGAAGTTGATGAAGCTGAGGTCAAAAGAAGTTAAAGAAATTACCTAAGTTCACAGTGGTAGTAAATTATGAATGTTGATTTGACACCTCGAACTCTAAAATTCTACTTTCCCACTAAACCGCATTTCTGAAAAGTGACAAGGTAACCATCCACACAGTCTTATATTTGTTTGCTTGTTTTTTCTGTAATAAGTAAAACTATTAGCAATATTGCTTTGAAGTTGAAGTTTTAGTTCTGATCCTCAGCTCTTGGAAAATTATTTTATCTCAGGCATTTTTTTCATCTACAAAAATCATAGTTTACACAGACAATATAAACATAAATTCCTTCATATTTTTTACAGTAGTTTTTAATGTGAACATCATAGAAATGTGGCCCCAAATCCTAATTATTTTCATCTAGATTCTCTTTCGGTCTCCTCAGACTTGACAGTGCTGAGCACCTCCAAGCTCCAGGCATGACCAATGATGGGGTTTTAGGTGGAATAAGTTTTTAGGATAAAAAAAAAATGATATCAAGATTTCCATTTTGTTGCTCCATGTGAAGGATAGTTATTTGCTCGAGACTTTGCCAACATGATCCACCCATGCCTGGTGCTCATGGCAATGCCATGCAGGTCCCAGTAAAGATTTCTACTGAATTTGTATGAATAAACCTTTCTAAAGTAAGCCTCTTCCTTGCTCCCTTCAGGCACCGCAAGAGTGTATGCACGTCAGCCCTAGCACACTGTTAGTCACTGGGGCCATGAGTGTGATGCCTGCTGAGTATTTTTCTTATTTAGTACGTGTTGTTCCTTCCAACACCATAACAAAAGAGATGCATTAAGCAATTTGTCTGTTGTTATGAATGGTGACAAATGCCTCCCATCTGAAGAGAGTGAGCCTTCCCAGAGAGATTTGCAAACACTTGAGTGAAAGTCTCAGAAAACATGAATTCACAGGAAAAGTAGTTTGAGATTTAGCAAATTCAATCTCTCTCTTTCACCATTTCTTTCCCATCTTTGACATTCGGAAAAATCTGAAACTCCTTCATGCTCTGAGGAAGTCATTGGAAACATACAATCATACTTGAACTGATGCATCTACCCTCCTATTTTCTACTATTGTTTTGTTGTTTCTTTTTTTTTTGTAGCAGTCGAGCTAAATGGATACACACATATGCATATATGTGTATATATTTATATTTATAATCTATAACCTATCTGTACATATCTATCTATAATCAACTAGCAATGGATTTGAAGACAGGGGACTTGAGTTCATATTCTGACTCTCACTACTGATGTGGCCTTGACCAATTCACTATCTCTCTGGGTCTCAGTTTCCACAAATGAAAAAATGAGAGTGTTGGACAACATGAGTTTTTGAAGGTGCCTTCTAGCTCTAATTCTGTGATTCTATGTGTTAATTGTTTGGCTTCTTTGTGGAGGTACTTCTTGATAACATTTTATTGTAGACTGTGGGCTCTACTTCTACTAGTGGAGATTGCAGCCCCTATCTACCTCATGAATGCTGTAATAAAATAAATAAATAACAGAAAATTTCATTTTCCAGTAGTCATTCTCCTAACAATGACCCTCTCTCTAAATGTAGTAAAGCTGATTTGACAGCTGACTTACAGACCTTTACTGAATCTATGATCAAAGTCTTTCCATCATGGGAAAACCCCCAAAAGCATGTGCTCTACTGGCATGGTGTTCAAAAACCTAGGGCTATTGTTATGTCAAAATAAAATGAGGGAAGAAGACTATGGTGGAGAAATGGTATTTTATTCTTCAGTTAATACATAAAGCAGGAAGGATCGATAAGTCATTAGGTCAGAGAAAGGGCTAAATGAATATAGCCTAAGGAATGATAAAGCAGAAGCTATGTTGTATTTGGAGTCAAATTCATAACACTGAACAAGTCACAATTTCTTTTAGGCCTCACTTTCCTCATCTGCAAAAGGAGGGGGGTGGGTTAGATCACCTCTAAGGTTCTAAAGCGACGATCCTGTGAGTTTGCTTGGCTATTTCTTTGTGAGGTTTATTTTGAGCACTATAAAGAGAGATTTTTCATTCTCATTTTTAAGGCAATTGTTAGTAAATGGAAATTATATGTGTGACTTTTTAAAAATGATGATAAAGTTGCTGAAAATCAATCAATGAGGTATGTACTTAGAACTGAGATGGAATTACACTGACAGCCACACTCTCATCTGCACTCACTCATTTGAAAGAGCACTGGCGAAAAGACTATAGCTATGTAGTAGGTGGGAGCAAACGGGCCCAAAGGGGTAAAAATCTTCGTACTTTAACCAACTCAAGTAAATCACCATAAACTCTGATATATCTTCAATACAACATTAGTACATTTTGGGAGAATAATAAATCATAGTTATAGTGAATCAGTGCTTAAATTCATCAGGGAATAAGTACAGATTTACCAGTATTGGAAGAAAGGCTATCTTAAAATATATTTTTGGTTTTAAATTACTTTGATAGGAATTTCAGATATGCACTTTAGGGAGATTAAACATTTGTGACATAAGCCCCCAATTAAACTAAGCATCCCTGCCTTATGCCCTCTTCTACATTACAATCATGTAGTTAGAAGTAATTTCACCTTCAATGACTAGTTATTCATTTTCAAAGAAATATTAGTTTGTAGGTTTTATATCAACTATACTTCAGTATATCTGATGAAAAACAAAGCTTTCAGACCCCCAAAATTTGCAAGCAAAAAGTTAGAGATTTTTTCCCCCTTCTTATTGTTTACTGGAGCATTTCTACATTTCTAATGACAAAGAGGTCAAGGAAAGATGTTTGTTTGCATGCTGTAAAATAAAACTTTTTTTGAGCTTAGGGAGAAAGGAGATCTTTATTATGATCTAAGAGTTTTTTCAATGTCAGACACATCAGCATTTTTTTTTCCAGTTTGTCTATTCCCTCTTGTGTTAATGATGTATGACCATTTTTTCTTATGTTTTCTGCTATTTTTCTCTTTCATTTTTTTCTGTTTTCCTTTTCTTTCTCACCTATTTTTGGCACCTATCTGTCCTCACATATTTGAGTATCAACTTTGGCATCTTTCTTCTTCCCCATTCCTTTTCTCATCCAATTTTACTCTCTGATTCCTTTATTATAATCTATGTCATACTCAAGATAGCCTTGCCACAGCTTCACCTCTGTGTAAAAACAGTGGAGCAGAATGAAATTGACAAGAGATAAGAAATTGCTGCTCAGTTCATCTAGTAGTCATGTGGTCTCTGGTAATGCAGAATATATGTGTTCTTTAACCAAGGGTTTTTTTGAATGATTCATTGCATTTTGATTATTCACTTGGAAATGGATGAAGTACCTCTGAGAAAACCATAATTAGGGTGCAAATAACTCAGGTACCTGCAGCAGGAAGCTTTGAACCTAAGATTCAAATCATGTTGAACCCACCATTTAATTTTTTTGGGCAGCCACTCCTTTTTTCTTCTTTACTGACAGAATGCAGAGTCACAAGTGAAAGAAACAAAAAAAGATTTTCTGTAATAAAGTCTCAACTTTGCATACTATCTTGAGACAATTTTGTTTTCCTATTCCTCTTCCTTGATTTCCTGTTGACTTTATCAACATATTGTGAATTATTCACTTATGAAGCATAGTTCTGCATAAAGAATCAACTTAGGCATTGTGAAAGTTCGAAGTCATTATAATTAATACTACTAGTCACTTTCCAGAAGCCTTTGGCAATTTCAACTAAGAAAGAATAGATCATTGTGAGGCAGAATCTAAAAAAAAGAGAGATAAAAAACAGAAGGGAGAACATGCAGTACCTACACAATCTTTTCCAGAACTTTAAAATACATTCATTTCAATACTTGTTGGTAGCAAAAGATGCCAAAAATAAAAGCAAGGCATATTTCAATATATGTTCAGTGGGGATGAGTATCATGATCGACTCCTTTCATTAGTTATAGGAAGGTGAAAATTCCTTTTTATTTGCTTTGCTATAATTCATTTTAAGGAATAAAACAGATGCAAAGCAATAAAACCAGATTCTATTTACATAGTCCTGTAGCTTCTCTGCTATCAATCAGCAAATATTTATCGGGTGCGTAGTTCTGCACTATCTGAGAATGAAGTGTGTGTACATAAGCAGCTCACATCTTAAATCCTACATCTGTTCATTTGGTGTTGAAATGGAGACCTTATGTCGGAGAATACAAAAGTATTACCATCCATATTATACACTCATATCATAGCACTGGACCAGCATTGCTACTTTGATGAACTAAAATTATTTAACAAGAAGAAGAGGAACTAATATTCTTTCCTTCATTCACCATTCTCTCAATCTGATATTCAATTTCTCAGTTTTCTAATACTAAAAAGGAAGGAACTATGGCTTTAAGGCACTCTACCCTGACAGAGCTCTGTGGGTCTGTGACTTAGTAGATAAGTCATCTTGGGTTATGACAGCCTCATAGAAGCTAACTACTTTGCCCAGAGATCATATAACTTGTAAGTTTCAGAAGCTATATTTGAATTCAGTTCTTCCTAATCACAAGTCTAATGCTCCATTCATATGACTCTGTGATTCATGACTACAAGTTTATTTATTTAACATTTCTTGATATTGATTTTAACAGAAAAATAAATGAAAACAAAGAGCATTTAAATAGCTCTTTAAGGTTTGAGAAGTGCTTTCCAAAAAATATTTCATTTGATGTTCATAACCCCTCTGGGAATCAAATACTATTATTTTTTTTTCCATTTTAGAGATGAAGAAACTGAGAAACACACAGGTTAAGTGACTTGTCTAGTGTCACACAACAAGGATCTGAAACAGGATTCCAACTTGGGTCTTCCAGGGCTCAATTCACTGTAGCAACCAATTTTAGTTGATCAGAATACATTTCCTTTAAAACAACAAGAAAATTTCATACATAATTGTTATTATTCCCTTTGCCACACTCTAAATTTGAGTTAAACTAGACTTTCAGCTGTTCTTGAGTTCAGCATTCCTTCTCATGTTTCCTTACATTTCCCAGAGTTTTGGGGAGAGGATCTCTGGAGTCTCTCAATCAATGTTTCATTGCCTGCACTCAGAATTTGGGGCAGTTTTCATTTATTATTTCCTACATCGTGTTGTTCAGTTTATTATTATTTGTTATGGTTGGTTGCTGTAATTTTTTTTTTCTGGGAGACCTAGAAAGTCATTCTTATTCTTATAAATTTGAATCAATTTCTTATATATCTAGTAGAAATGAGACATCAGAAAATTTGTTGCAAAGATTTTTATTCCTTTTTTTATTATTAGGTAATATTGGTTCATTTTTCTCCCTGTGATATTTGTTAAAGGTGATTTGATTTCTTTTTAAAGTCAGTCACTTGGGATCATATAAAATTCATGTATTCTTTAATGTTGGTGTTTTTTGCTTCTCTTCTGTAAAACTTTTCTATACCTTAGTAGTATTATTTTTCAAATCTGTTATTTTATCTCTCAGAGGTTCTACTTCTTGAGAAATACTTTCCATCCTATGTTTGAGTTCTATCATTTTATTTTATGTTGAATGCCATCATTTCTGACAATTTTTCATAATTTCTTCAAGAGTTTTATTTTGCTTTTGATCTATTACGAAATTTCCTGCAGTTGTCCCATGATCTCTGTGGAGTCCACAGTATTTTCTCTCATTTCTTGTCATTTAAAGGCCTCTGTTCCTTGGGCTTTAAAAAAAATCATCTTATTTTATTTTTTCAGATCAGCAGCCTCTCTCTCTCACTGCACTGCTCCCAACTGACAAAGTAAGAAAAACAAAATGCCTTTTACATACATGTATAGTTAAATAGAACAAATTTCTCTATTGGCAATTTTTTTTTTCCATGTGACAATCTATACTCTGAGTCCATCCTTTCTGTGCCCCTCGCTCTCCTCCCCCCCCCCCGAAGGTAGTTAGTAGGCTTCATCTTGAGTTTTCTGGAACTGTCATTGGTCATTGTGTTAATCAGTCTTCCCAAGACTTTCATAGCTCTTTGTCTTTAAAACATTTCTGTGATTGCATTAATTGTAATGATTATACACCTTCACTCTGCATCAGTTCAAAAAAAAATCTTTTCATTTTCTCTGAAATTATCCCCTTCATCTTTTCTTGCAACACAATAATATTCAATCAAATATGTGTCCCATAGATTGTTCAGTTATTCTCCAATTATAAAGCACCCCCTCAATTTCCTATTCTTTGTCATTGCAAAAAAAGGTTGCCAAAATATTTTATATGTTAATGTATCTTTTGTCTCTAGCCCCTCAAGCATTTGCAATTTTAAAATTAATTTTACCTATCTGATAAATGTAAGTAGAACCTCACAGGTGTTTTAATTTGTATTTCTCTATTAGTGATTTAGAATAATTTTTTCCATATGATAATTGATATCCTGTATTTCTTCTTCTGAAAATTGTCTATTATTTCCTTTGATCATTATCCATTGGGGAATAACTCTTATTCTTATACATTTGAGTGTATTCCCTATATATACAGTAAAAATGAGACACTTATCAGAAATTTTATTGTAAAGATTTTAATTCTGTTTTATTAGATAATATTAGTGTATTTTTCTTCATGTGATATTTGTTAAAAGTTATTTAATTTCTTTTTTACGTTAGTCACTCAATTTTTGTAATTGTTAATTTAAGTGCATGTGCATTAAGTTTTGATTTAATTATTTTTTCTTGATATTTTAGTTTTTTGGCTTTTGTATTTCCCATTTTTTGCCTTTAGGAACCCTCTTCATTCTTTAGTGCTTCTATTTCACATTGATATACAGATCCTCAAGACTGGATGCTGGTCAGCCTCAAGCTCCTCATGTTGGACAAAAGCAGAGTTCTTTAAGACTATGTGCTACCCTTGGGGAACATCTGTGGTAAAAAGTCTAACCAGAGCTGAATTTTCAATACTATTTCTCTTGGTCCCAAAACCTCCTATTCTCTATGGCTTTAAGCATTTAACACATCTTCTTCCTTGTCTGAGTAGATAGTGAAAAGGGTGACTATACTATGAATGAAGATGAAATTAATGCAATCATTAGGAGTTCTTTTCTTCAATTATATATCAATAAATTTAACAATTTCAGTGAAATGAATGAATATTTACAAAATAATAAACTGTCCAGATTAACAGAGGAGGAAATAGAATATCCAAAAAAAATCTATTTTAGAAAAAGGAATTGAACAGACAATAAATGAGCTTCCTAAGGGTTGGAAAAACATCAAGACCATATGGATTTACAAGTGAATTGTGCCAAACACTTAAAGGAAAACTAATTCCAATATTAAAGAAATTACTTGGAATAATAGGCAAAGAAGGAATCCTACCAAACTCCTTTGTAAAACAAATATGGTGTGGATACCTAAACCAGGAAGAGCAAAAAATAAAATTATAGATTGATTTCACTAATGAATATAGATGCAAAAAACCTGAGTGAAATACTAGCTAGGAGACTACAAAAATAAAGCATGAAGATTATATATTGTGACCAAGTGGATTTATGCCAGGAATGCAGGGCATGGTTCAGTGTAGGAAAATGATAAACAAAATTGTTAAATCCACAACTAAAGTAACAAAAATCACATGATTAAATCAACAGATACAGAAAAAAGCTTTTGACAAAATACAACACTCATTCCTATTAAAAAAATACTTGAAAGCATAGGTATAAATGAATTTTTCTTTAAAACAATAAGAAGCATTTACCTAAAACCATCAGCAAGCATTATCTGTAATGGAGATAAGCTAGAAGCCTTCCCAATAAGATCACAGGTAAAATAAGGATGCCAATTATCACCAATATTGTACAAGAAATGCTTCCATTTGAATTATCTTAGGAGGATTCTTCAGATCACCTGACAGAAAAAGATATTGGATTGTTCTCTAACTAAACTGCCAAGCATTCAAACTGCTTTAGAGAGCACAACTACAATAGGCTGGTCATGTTGTTTGAATGAAAAATGTGTGCTTGCCAGAAAGACTATTTTATGGAGAACTCACACAGGGCAAGCATTCACATGGTGGTCAGCCATACGAGGACACTCTCAAGGTCTTGCTTAAGAACTTTGGAATTGATTGTGTGACATGGGAGACCCTGGCACAGGACTGCTCAGCATGGCATGTCCACATCAGAGAAAGTGCTGTGCTCTGTGAGCAAAGTAGAAATGAAGTAGCTGAAAAGAAACACAAGATACACAAATTTAGAGAATCCACGCAAAATGTTCACATGAACTATTTCGGCCTGACTTGTGGTAGAACATTCTGAGCTTGTATTGGTCACATTGATAAGCCACAGTCAGACACATTGTAATTTGACTCTAGCACAGTGATGTCATTTTGGTCCTCTTTGAGAACAAAGGACAACAACCAATCAGAAATCCTTACAATAGACATAAGAGAAGAAAAATAAATAGAAGGAATCAGAGTGGGCAATGAAGTAATAAAACTCTCTTTTTTTTAAAGATAATTTTAATTACATTAAGTTAAAAAGGTTTTGTACAAATAAAATTAATGTAAGTCAAGATTAGAAGGAAAGCAGAAAATTAGAAGAAAATTTATAGACAATTTTTCAGATAAATGGTTCGTATCTCAAACAGATAGAGAACTTTATGAAATTCATAAGAATATGAGCGTTCCTCAACTGATAAGTGGTCAAAGGATATGAACAGACAGGTTTT
>JAQQSV010019323.1:0-11207 GCA_028646515.1 Pseudochirops corinnae | reverse complement strand
ATGAATCTTTTGAAAATATTTTGGATATTTGTATTGTTGAGAAGTTGTTCTTCATTTTAGAAAGATACTACTTATCATTGTCTTAGGCAGTTCATTTATGACTTTTTCAATTTCTTTTTCATGGTGATGGTTTATTAAGAAAGACTTGCTACTGTGGGATATCTGCTTGTCCCCATAAACCTGGGGCACAATATCTTACAGATACACACTTCATAGGTGGAAAGATTTGACACACTTAGAAGTAATACATTGATAGTAAGGTATGCAAATTAAAAAAAAATATGTTGGCAAGCCTACTCATTACTGTTAAACTGCAATGTCCTCATATCTTTTCTAATCTCATGTAATGTTCATATTAAACTCCATATTCCATAACTAGTCAAGCATTTTTTATTGGCAGGCCATTCAAGTGGGATCTCAGGACCTGCTATTTTCCAAAACTTTAGTTCTAACTTCCAGAGGCAAAACCATAAGTTTCTCTTCCTTGCTAATAGAAGTCTCATATATAAAGATGCCTCCTGTCTCAACTCCTTTTATTTATCTCAGGTCCTCCTGACTTCAGGACTGGTACTCTATTCACTGCACCACCTAGCCACCCCTGCTTATTATATCTTGGTGGATAAGGTGTCTCCTACTCCATCATGAGATGACATGCCAAGTTAGGTACATGTTGAGAAATGTGTTGTTAGAGAAACTTTCCTACCCCATAGTGAGAGAACCCTTCTCTCTCAAGATGTTGGTTCTTCTTCCATAATTGATATATTTCTCTGCTGCCAGTGGTCATAATGCTCAGGGCTTTCTTCTCTCAAATGACTTTGAATCAGTTAGCGTTTAACTGATCTTCAGTCAAACAATGACAATCTGTCCCTCAAATTTGCTCCTGTGAAAAATCTTAACACCTTTTTTCTCTTGGGGCTTTCTATGGAAATATTAGGCTGGACAGAAACCAGTCGATCAAGTATTTCCTGATCATCCATATTTTCTCCATATATCCTTGTGACTCAAGTCATTTTAGTATTTTTTTTTTTATTTCATTAAACTGAAAATTATAAGGAGGGATGATTTCATTAACTAGCATTTGATTTGCATTGTGACAATTTAACAAACATATTTTGAAGAATATACTGACATACCTATTTTATGTTTTCCTACACTATCAGCCATCACATAATTATTATATCCATTTCAGAGTATGCTAAGGGCTATGGAAAAGATGACATTGGAAATATGCCTTAAGTGTGCCTTATTATTTGTCAACAATTACAGTCTTTCAGTTTTCAGTGATGTATTCAAGAGACATAAAATGGAACTGAGCATGGAAAATAGTACAAAAGACCATGCTTTTTAAAAATATTTCAAGCAGATTTTTAAAATAAGTGCTTTTATAGAAATGAAATTTCATAATGGAAAAGCTCATCTTTTTTTGTTGTTGTTGTTGGATCCCACAGTCATTGAGAGTCACAAAATGAAATTTTGGAAACAATTGCTTCCTATTGATCTATATTATTTTCCAATTGCTGAGTGACTATGATTTTTATAACTTTCTGTTATTTTCATTATGGGTAGTGACACAGACCATTTCAGAACAGCATTTTACAATATGTAAGTACCAGGCCACTGGTAGTTAATCCAATATAAAAAAAAATTATATCCAGATGTAATGCCATGCATGAGCAGCTTTCCAGAACAGCTTTGAAGTTTCTGATTACACAGTATAGTGAACACTCTATTTATTTCATAACAAATCAAAGCAAAACATTAACAGAAAATCAAGGTACAACATTCACAATATTACAACGTATTACAGAAAATCACAATATAGTATTCACAATAGCTTA
The DNA here is from genome assembly GCA_028646515.1 of Pseudochirops corinnae. Classification (NCBI taxonomy): domain Eukaryota; kingdom Metazoa; phylum Chordata; class Mammalia; order Diprotodontia; family Pseudocheiridae; genus Pseudochirops; species Pseudochirops corinnae. The sequence goes on along the minus strand of JAQQSV010019323.1, from coordinate 9,369 downwards.
TCATTAAAATGGCCACATAGTTTTCACCAAAGTGGTCACAATTGTTTTCAACAAAGTACAATTATCTGGTATCCCTAAAGAGGTTTGCCTCCTTACTCAGTGTAATTCCAAGGAAAGGCAACTTCCAAGGTTTGGAATATCAACATAGCAAATTCCATTTATTCAGTGACAGATTAAAGCAAGACATTCACAGAACAGACAAAATCAAAATACAGTGTAACTCATTCATTTAGCAAGTAGGTTTTGAATTCAATCCAAATACTACTCCACTCCTGGACAGTACATTCATTTAGTCAGTCAAATTTTCTCTTCTTAAATGGAGATTAGTTTCTAATCATAAATAAAGTACATTCATTTGATTAGTCACAGAGCACAAAAAGTCAAAAGTTTCCCAACCCTGGATCACAACTGAATTACAATACCACCCATTAACACCAAGCACTTTTTCAAAAGGGGCTGGAAAGTAAAAAAAAAGCTATCCACTCTTAAGCTACAACAAAGTTAAGATATCATCACAGCATTGAAAACCCAAGCAGGGGTCCTTCCTTCATGTGGACAAGAGACAAGTTCTCAGCAATCTCTGTTCCAAGGAAGACAAAGCTTAACAAAGCCACAATAACCATTGCCAGTGTCCTCATTAATTCACTTTCTGCCTGCAGATCAGTCCCAGAACCCCTGAAAACAGCAGCAAGACCCTCTTCCAGGGTTTCTGTAAACATAAAAAAAGAAAATCTTCCTTCAGGGCTTCTGAACCAACAGCAAGGTTCCACAACCTCTGCAAAACCAGCACTCTCCTTCACCAACAGACAAGTCTGGCAAAACAGCATCAAAACAGACAGACAATACCAGGATCACAGCCATGTTTCCTCAGACCTCTGGCAGTTCAGCTGGCCCTAGGACCCAGAAGAAATCTCAGCTGGCTCCTGGAATCAAAATCACTCCTCCCAGATTTTTGAAATCAAAAACATTTTCTCCAACCTGGGGGTAGGGGGCATCCCAGTTCAGCCTTCCTGGTAGCAGCAACTTCAGTCTCCACAGTTCTTATCCAAAGAAAATTCTGATTCATTTCTCAGTCTAGCAGTAGCAGCCCAGCCTCTGGATGTTGCTGAGAGAAACTCTCTCTCCCCAGTAGAACAGATTCTGCCACCAGATTCTGGTCTCAAGAAATTCTGACTGTGTCTCTCTGGGGCTTTTCTTATATACACACAGCATTAGCTTCCTATTTCAGCCAACCTCTTCCTGTTATGTCAGCAACAGGATACAGGAGTTCCTACCTTCTGTTTCTTTCACAGAGGTTTGATTAGTTCCTAAGGGCTACTACCTTTGCTTAACTTGAAACAAGGTGCTAAGTACCTGCTTACTTGCCAATACAAAAAAGGGGTCTTCAAATTCAAATTAATTACCATTACACCAGAACAAATTTATCCTCCATCTTTATTCTTATTTGTAAAATTTTTCCACTAAATATAGTTTTTTTTATGAGTACACATGTGCATAGAGACATTATTTCATGTCTTACTCAGAATATATATGTATACCTTTTTTCAAAATGTCTAATAAGCCCATCTTTATTCCTCTTCTGAGTATTTTTTAAAGTCTTCCATTTTTTTGCACAAGCAATTAAATATAAGTAATGATAGCTAAATAAATAAGATTATATAATTTTTAAACTGCAGAAATTCATAGAAATATTTAAGTCAAATTTTCTCATTTTCAGCAAATAAAAATGAAATCTATCAGGATAGCTTATTAGTGCCAGAGGTATTAATAAGTTGTCCCAGTTCCAGGACTGGAAACAATATCTCTAGATTCTACTGTTATTTTCATTATGCTATGCTACATTGCTCTCCTTACACATTATCTCAAATTCCAAAGGAGAATCTGGAAATAGTATGAAAGAAATTATTCCATACTGGAAGAATATTAATATGTGCATGTATGTGTGTGTATGTATGTGTGTGTATTTAATTTAAGAAGGAAGATGGAGAAAATAAATTTTAAAATGCATTAATGTGAAGTATTTACCACTTAGAAGCATGCATAATGGAAACACCAATTAGGTTAGGTCTTTTGGAAGAGCTGTGAAAAACTGAGGGCATTATCCAAAAGATTCAGACTCCAAAGGCATTTAGTTTAGTATAAATCATAAACCACAATCAAGTTCACTGAATAAATATTCAAATCTGTGTTGAACTTTGCCCTTGTAAACACAGATCTAATTTAAATATTTAAATACTAATTGACAAAATGTCACCAGAGTTTATAGTTAATTCATTAACAAATAAAATTACAATACCCTCCAGTCTCCAGTTTAAGAACCATACAAAGTGAGGAAAGTGGAATGGTTGGTCTTGGGAGACAATGAGTCCTACTTACTAGACATCATTGAGCAAAGGATTATGAGAATGTTGTTTGTATAGGATTTGGACTTGATGTCTTCATAGGTTTCTCCAGAATCTCAGATTCTGTGATTCTGTGGAAACCACAGAAGTGATATAATTGACCTTCAGTGAGAACTGACACTGCCATCTTTTATTGCTGAAAATAGCCTTACTCAGTTTCATGGATAGAAGGATCCTTCAGTCAGTGGTACAAGGAGATTTTCTCCCTTCACTCTATGAAAAACTCAAGTCATTGTAAACATAGAAGTAAAACTTTACTTTAAAAAGCCAATCTCCTCCCATCTTACCCCCTTCCCACCAGTTTAGGCTATACACTAGAGACTAGCTGAGGATTAGGGGACTAGGCATCTCCTCTGACACAATGCAACCTATTGTGTAGTGCTTTGTTCAGAATTCCTGTGTTTCTACCTAGGTCAAAGACCCTCCTACTACCACTATTCCCTGATTCCTGCTGTGGCCTTATTGCACTTTTCTCTGTCTATTTTGCCCCCTGGAAATCCTGTTGTTAACAAGCTTCCCTTCATTATTTCCTATCAGAATTTTTTTTGTATAAATTTTATATTGAATTATATGTGCACATATTGTTTCCACCAAATATGATGTGAGCTCCATGATGGCAAGAAATTGTGTTTTTCCTTTGCATGCCCTGCTCCCAGAATGCACATAGTACACCATTAACATATACTTGTAGAATGGAGCATTTTTAAAGCAACTATTCAATGTGAGGCACTGGGAATACAAATGCAGACATCATTCTTGCCCTCAAGAAGCTTTTGTTTTATTGGGATTTACCTTCTAAAGTATTTTTTTCACAAGTTAATGCTCAGTATAAGAACGAAAATCATATTGAATATTATTAATATAGTGCCTTAAGGGCTACAACATACTTCACATTTATCATCTCATTTCATCCTCCCAACAACATTGTGAGGTAAATGTTGACAATATAGTTGTTCCCATTTTACAGATAAGTAAAAAACAAAACAAGTGTTAAGGATAATAAGCAACTTAGTGCTACACAGAATGTGACAAAGCCAAAATTCAAACCCAGTAGGTTGGTAACTCCTTGTAGGGGAACTATTGTCTTATTGTTGATTTTTATGCTCATTTCATAGTTATTTGCACACAGTAGTGCTAAAATTTGACTGAATTGCTAAGTCTAGATCTCCTAACTACTAATCCAGTATTCTTTCAAGTACATGTGTCTATACTCATGTGCTTATATGTAATTCCCCATGGAATTTTTTATGTCCCCTTATCTTAGAATAATCTCCATACAGTAAGTATGTAATGAATGGTGTAAAATGACTGAGATCTAAAAAGTGATTTATTCAGAAAAGAAAAAAAAAACAAATAAAAAACTACAGAAATCTGAAGTCACTATTTCCCAACTCAATAATTTAAATGGAATGGGAATGTCAAATTTGGATTTAATCATTATCATCATCAGTTTCCTTTTTCAAGAAAATAAAATTAAATGTTAGAGATTGATATGCAACATTAACTTTACATATTTCTGTACCCCAATCCTTGGGGAATAAATTCATAAGAAAACAAATTTACTTAGATTTCCCATAGTATATGTTAATGTTCCATAACAAGCAATAACATTTCTGCATACCCAGTGGTTGTGTAAGTAAATGAATGAATGGACATTATGTATCACAAGGTGCTTATTATGTGCTATGCTCTGTGTTAAGGGGTAGATATACAAATAGGCAAACAAGATACCCCCAAATATTAGGTGGTAATTGGAAGAGATAATACATATAAAAATTTTCAGTTCAAGTATGGAAGAAAAGCTTGGTGGTCCAGAAGTTGCATCAGAACAGGGGATGACAAGGTGCTGGGATTTTTAAGGTGTATCATCGAATCAGATGGCAGTGACAGAGGTATGGGTAGTGGTATAATTCGAAAAGCAATGTTATCTGTAAGATCTAAATTCAAATCCCAATTCTGACTTTTATTAGCATTAAAAATGGGGATAGTAAAACATGCCAATACATACTTGATGGGGTTGTTATAAGGTTCAAATGGGATATATGCAAAGCACTTTACAAACCTAAAGGTGCTTTGTGAATATCAGTTATTTTATTTTCAATGTAAGTTTTTCGTAAAGCAATATTCTGAAGCTTTATAGTTTATTGTACATTCACATAGATAAGCTTGATATAAAATGTTTGTAGGTCTACATTTGTATCTAGAAAATATACTCCTCAAAAGGGTTATTCTCAATAGAGTTAGAAATGAAAAAATGAAACCAAATATAGTAGTGACTTCCATGTAATTAGTTCCATTGCTGTTGGGGTAAAATTATAGTTCCCATGACTGCTGAGTCAGCTGGACTAATCCAATCCTCATATTATTACTACTAATTCCCTACACTTTCCTGAGCTATTTACAGTCCCGTGGGGCTCCTCAATCAAGAGTCTTAATAAAAGACAGAGCAGCTCCATATGGCTGTATGGTAGTGAATACAGAGTAGGTGATTGGTGACAGTGTTTAGGGATTGGTTGCCTAGTGTGCTCAAGGTATGTGGAAACCACAATTTCATGTGGCAATTAAGAGAGGCTACAAAGGAAAATATATAGATATAGATATGATTATGTGCGTTGAAAGCAAATTTTGTATGTGGACTTTTTATTGAAATGGACAGTTAGTTTAAATTATTGTTGTCAAGAAGAGATAAATCCTTATACTTCATTAGCATTAGGAAGATACAGGTGATTAGCAAATAAAATCAGATTTTCAATATAAATACTTCACTAGGGAATAAAAGACCTGCATAGCATTTTGAATTGACTCAGCCATATGTCCAGGTTTTTCACCAAAGCCAACGAGTTAGTCAATACCTGGAGATAATGGAAATCACATATTTAGAGCTGGCAAAGACCTTGAACATAATTTAACCCATTTGTTTCACAGACAATGAAACTGAGGCATAGAAAGTTTAAGTGACAGTATCTGAAAGAGGTTTAACTATCTTTACTGATGTGTGTGTGTGTGTGTGTGTGTGTGTGTGTGTGTATCGGGAGAACATGTTGGTAAAAGAGGAAGAAAGTAAGGTGTGGAATATAAAGATTTATTCCTTTATTCTGTGAACATAGATAATATATATGCATATGTTCTCTCAAAATATAGGCTACTTGAAGGCCAGGACTGTTTCACTTTTGTCTTTATATCTTTGATGTATAGCTTGTTGTAGGCACTTAAACCAATGTTCCTTGAATATCTGATTAATTGATAGCATCACCACCTAATGATATGGTTTTCAGTGCAGGGAAGAGACAAAGAGTCTTCAAACTAGGCAAAGCCTAGAGTGCTCCTAGTTCACAGTCATAGTGAAAAAGTGTTGAATAGAACTCCAGAGATCATCAGGTTTGACTGTTTCATTGTAGAGATGAGGAAAAAAGAGACTCTGCTAAGTTTTGTGATTTGCCCAATGTCACATGGTGAGTTAGAGGTACAGCTGGAAGTAGAAGCTTAGAGCAGCAGCCACTGAGCTGTCTTTTGTCTATCCTACAACTCTCCCATTTAATAGGACTTGAAATTTAGCCTTTCCTCTGAGATAAGCTGCACTTCCACCTAATCTTTTTGGTTGTACATAAGTGTTTATATGCTGTCTATTCTATTAGATAGTGAACGCTTTGTGAGCATTCAAAAAAATCATTGTTGTTATTTTTTTACCTTCATCTGTATTTCCAGTGTTTGTAATTGTAACTGTCACAAAAATGTTTAATAAATACTAGCAGACAAGCTGACTTGAGAGGAGGAAGAGAATTAGATGTACTGTAAGTATATTAGGATATTGATTATTTCAGTTTGATCTTCCCTTTGAGGCCTGACCAACCTACTGAAACTCACACTGATGCCTCTGAACTAGTACCTCCTAGAGCACTCAATATTTGTATCATAGATTTGGGCATTTAATCATGTCATCTTTTTTTCTTGTTATTGTGTTCTTAAACTCTGAGGATATAGATGCGTAAATGACTTGTGTCTGCCCTCTAATGGGGCTGTATGACTAGCAAAGTCATGGAATGTATCTAACACTTCTTCCACATCTTTCATAGTACCTAGGAGGGGCCTAATAAATATTTATTTAAAAGAACCCAATACAATATAAAAAAAGCTATAAACTAGCATTTCTCTCACCTGGAGCAAGTATCACAAAATGTGCCCAGGGATGGATATGAACTTTGGGGCCAGAGAGTAGTGATAGGACACAGTGAAACTTCCACCATATATAGGTTTTTGGGTGAAAATTTAACTTAGGTGTGGCATCAGGGGAGTAATTTTCTGAAATTTGGGAGGTTTCTGTTTTATCATATATATTTTTCTTTTAAACTAATTATTACCACCTTGAGACAAAGCCTCTATTACTCTGTCCCAATTTTGGCTCTGTGAACAATGGGATACACGCCTGAAGAAGAATATGGTGATTCTGAAAAGGTCTGGAAAGATTTAATACTTGCCTTCTTTAATTTCTCTATTTCCACCATCTCTGTCTCCAAACTTTGGAGCTTTCTATTTGGAAGAAAAAGAATGGTATATTCATTCACTTAAAATAGATACAAGACCACAGGTGCTTTAGGGGCTAGAGAAAAGGACCCCACTATTGTTCCCTTGCTTTTCTTACTGATATATGGCCTCTATAACCTTGGGCAAATCAATTCTTTGTGACTATGTTTCTCATTCTGTAGAAAAGAATAATTTCTATCCCAAGTCTGAGAAGTATTTTCTGATCTGTTGATGAAAGTTAGTTTGTAAACAAAGCAGCTCTTGGACTGTTTCACAAGAGATTTCATTCTTCTACCAATATCTGAGAAAGCTGATAAATCTCAATGCAGTCCCAAATCAAAGGTTCATGGAACCTTTGGGGGAAATTACAACAACAACTATAGTGAGAAGAAATTCAAACAAAACCTCTTATATTATCAAGATTCTTCCTCTGATTCTTTTCCACACTTTGTGTGAACTGCATTCAATGAAGCACTTCAGCTGTATGATTCTCTTCAGCAATCCTTACTCAAGTCACAAGAACACATTTAAAGGTAAACTTTGTCAGGAAATAAAATTCATTTTCAAGCACTTCTTTGCTCATTGATAAGAACATTTTTTTTCTTCCTTGGCTAAAAATTTATTTCTTTAGTTTGAAGTTATGTGTTGTTTCTTTTTAAAAAGTTTTTGAAATCCTTCCCATATTGTATTAAATCAAATGAAAACCTTGTAACTTTCACTGAGATCTTTTAGTATTTATTCATTCCTCACATAAGTGGGAGAGGATTGAAAGCGAAGGTTTCTAATGTTATAAAGAAAGCAAATATGATTATGTGACAATCATCAACATTTTTTGGTTTGAGAATAATTAGGATACCCTACTGAAACACTTGTGAAGTGCTCAGGCCAATTAAATCATCCCTCGAATGTCCTTTTGAATTCTTTATTCCTTGTTTCTGTTTCATGCATAGTTAATCAGCAGACTCTTTACTTTGGTAAATGCAAAACATTTAAATAAATCATACTTCTATTTCCTCCTATCTTATTGAAGAAATAACTTTTATAGGAGCCTTAAAGTAAAATTTATTATTTTGACAGTAAAAATACCTATATGTCTGAATTGATGTGTGTTTGTGTATATGACACATTTTGGCTACATGATCCTGGGGAAATAAATTACTTAATGATTTTTGGGTGTGTGTGTGCACCAATTTTCATAGATTGCCATTGGCAGAAAGTCTCTTCATGTTGAAGTTCTCTAAGCTAAGGAAATCTCAGGGGTCCTCTTGCTACACTTGCTATCTGTGTGTGTGTGTGTGTATGTGTGTGTGATTTTTCTGGAAATTGAGACATTGATAGGATGAAATCTTTTGTTAACAGTTCTAAGGATTTTTCTGTAACACTGTATATCAAAGATAGACTTGAACTCAAAGAATACACACACACAATCATCAGTTCAGAAATATAGGTATTTCTACTATAACAGTGCTACACATTATTTTAACATTGTTGTCAGAATTCTCTCTTCAGTAATTTATGAGCAATTAAGTGAGATTTATCCCGATGTTTTGTATTCAACCAAATAAAAATCATATGATATTCTTCATGCACATTTCATTGCCATTTCTTAGAGTAATCCTAAATTCCACCACTACATGGGTAAGGCATGAGCATCTTATTTACACGTAGGTTCTATATGAATCTTTATTTATGGGAGAAGATTTGACAAGGTAGAAAGATCTTTTTCCCCATACACTTGAATATTGTCAAATATCACAGGATAAAAGTGATACAATGGAAGGGCATGACCATGGGGAAGATCTTGTCACCTTTTAGACTTTAACTTCTATATATGTTTGGGGTAATGATGGTATACAAAAGAGTAGGCACCTCCCTCTTAAAAATCAGCCAAATTGTACCCACTAGTATAGTGAGACAATTCTGACTTTCCGATGTTGTACTACCAGAAGGAAGTCTAGGTTTGTGAGCAGGAAAAAAAAATGAAGCCTGTAAAAGAGGAATATTATCTAGATTTGAAACTAGAAGACTTGAGTGTAAGTGCCATCTCTACCTCTTACCAGTCATGTGACCTTAGGCATATGACATTCTGAGACTAACGTTTGTTTGTTTTCTTTTGTTTTTGTCAGAAATTCTTGTTTTACCTGGTGGGATTATTGTGCATTCAAATGAGATGATTAATATAAAACATATTAAAAACATCAGAGGTTTTCTAAATGTAAGCTATTACTTTAATAGATTTATATATATATATATATATATATATATATATATATATATATATATACACTATTTATATAGGCTATGTACCTATGTATTAATGTACTTTATTCTACATAATTACATATATGATATCTATCATACATATATAATGTAAGATACAATGATGTATTATATACATATCTGCATATGTATCTACACCTATATGCCTTTGAAATGATATATCTTT
>JAQQSV010019322.1:0-11207 GCA_028646515.1 Pseudochirops corinnae | reverse complement strand
TTGGGTGCAGGGACTGTTTTTGCTTTTTCTCTCTTACCCCAGGGCTTTGCACCACACCTGGCACAAAGGATTTAATAAATGCCTGCTGATTTGAATCATTAAATATAATTAGCATTGATAAGTAACTAAGTGTAAGCTTACATAATAATATATTATATACAATATCATATTATATTATGTTATATTATAAGCTTACATTCAATTGCACTTAAAAAGTTTACAAAGTATTTTACACCTTTGCAAAGCGGATTCTCACAGAACCTTGTCAGGTAGGTTGCAAATGTAACTATCGCCATTTTACAGAGGAAGAAAGTGAAGCTTAAAGAGGTAGATGATATTATTGGCAAAGACTGCCAGTGACAAATGAGCTGGGGGCCTATCAATCAGGTTTTACTGTAGCATCAGGCAGTTAGGTGGCGCCATAGTGCTGAGCCTAGAGTCAGAAAGACTCATCTTCTTGAGTTCAAATGCGGCCTCAGACCCTTATGAGCTGTGTGACCCTGGGCAAGTCACTGAACCCTATTTGCCTCCATTTCCTCATCTGTAAAATGAGCTGCAGAAGGAAATGGCAAATCACTCCCATATCTTCACCAAGAAAACCCCAAAAGGGGTCAGGAAGAGTCTGAAACAAGTAAACACCAGCACCACTACCATAGTATCACTTGGCGCTGCCAAACAGAATGCTACAGATAACTGAGAACTTACCCTTCGGTTCAAAGGGTACCACTTCAATTGTTTATTCTGTTTGTTGTCCCAGTCCCACATTTCCAGGTCAAGTTCTACTTCCCCTAGGAAACTGTTGCGTTTGAACGTATCCCGATGCCAGACAGAGAGGTTCAGCTTTTGATTCTTCAGACTCTGCTTGTCAATTTTATACTGCAGCAAGCAAGGCAAGAATTAGGAACATTTAAGTCTTTCTATACCAATGATAACTTATCTTCCTATTGTGCTTTGCCATTCACAAAACACTCCCATGATGAATTAGGGTGTATATCATTACTGCCATTTTACTCAGAGAGCCAATGAGATTAGTCTACAGTCACACGGTCGGTAAAGAGTTAAAAGGATGGTGAGGATGAAGAAAGTCAACACAGATTTCTTCTCTCATGCAATATATTAAATCTTGCTGGTATTCCAAAGCTAGGTTAAATGCAGTGCTGTTTTCCCTGTAGCCGAAATGTGCTCCTCTGAAAAGATGGATTCTTTCTCCTCTCTAAAAAGAGAAACCCCAGTATGTGTGTACATGTGTACGTACACACACACACACACACACACACACACACACACATACACACACACACACTCACTCACTCTTAGAGAAATTATTATTTTCTATTACATTGTAACCAATTGTTAAATTAGAATTAAGGCTTTTTCTATTTCCTCATTCAGGGAGTAGGGCCTGTAAGTCAGTCAATCTCTGAAGGGCATTGCTGATAAATGAGATTGCCCAGATCCTCCTGGGAACAAGCTCCCCAGTACTGGGCAGGACCCCACTAAACAGGAGGAACTTACTTCTGTTTAGCATGTAAACAGAATCTCATCTAGGGGAACGCCAGCCCTAAAGTATTAAGTTTATGCCCTTGCACCCCTTGCAGTCCTCCACTGGAGTTTAGGGTAACCCAGCTTATGAAGGAGAAAACCAACCAGAGAGTTCTCCATAGAGAAGGATTCCTTCGTCCAGAAAGCTGGAGGCAGCTGAGTCTCATGATCGAGCCACTTCTCAGCAAGAGAGGCTAAGGGCTTTCAGCCGATCTCATTTGAAAGTCTACTCCCTCATTAATTGTTCACCAATCAGAGTTGATTTCCAACTATCAAGGGACCCCCTTTTCTAAACATGTATTAAGGCATTCAGTATCTCCATTATGTGTCTTTGCTTACAGAGAGAAACTATGACCATCAATTTATTATCTGTTAGCCTAATTAATAAATTATTAATTATCCAGAAATTGTCTCTTGGATTTTTCATTTGTCTCTACACACGCCCATGCTCACATATACACCCCTTTATACATATACACACATATATGTATAATACATGCATGCGTGCGTGTGCGTGCATGTGTGTGTGTATATGTATGCCTCAGTTGGGAACAAGGGCTTCTGGTGCAATTTTAAGGGCCACATGTCTTTGGTCCTAGGCAGTTAATCCATATGGCAACTGACACCTTTTTTGGTTTTCATTTTGTACATAAGAAAATGAACTTTTATTTTTCAACTAGAAAATAAGAATTTTCTGCTTCCCAGGCTCATACCTTACCTAGAGAAACAAAAAGCTAACTTAAGTGCTTTAGTTTTACAGGTATCAAAAGGGTCTGACTGCAGTTTTTAAGCTTCAATGGCTTAGACATTAACATGTTTATTTTTAATAGCTTAAACACAAATAACATAAACATAATTACACAACAAACATAATAACTTAAAACTACCCGAAGAGATTGCTGGGACATCTTGAATTACCTCATTTGATCTTCACAACAACACCTAGGAGGTGCTATTATTATCCACTTTTTACAGATGAGGAAACTGAGGCCAAGAGAGAGGTTGAGTGACTTGCTTAGTGGGTGTCGAGGCAGAACTGAAACTCAGGTCTTCCTGATTCCAAGTCTAGCACTCCATCATTTAGAGCCACCTAAGGAGTTCTGGATTATCTCTGGAAAGGGCTCTGAAAAAGTCGTGGTATAAAAAATTCCCAAGCCACTTATACTTGGATTTAGAAGTCAGTTATCTATTTTCTTTTTCTAGCAGATTTAATTACTGATTAAAGCATTTGCTCAGAACATTTAAATTAATCTAGTTTGTTGACTCTGGGTAGAAGGAAGTGTCCCAGAGACATGTCTAGAGATGCTAGGGAATGTTGCTTGGTCTGTGATTTAATATTTTCCACAAGGTTAATGATTTACACATGGATATTTAAGAACTGACTGTTTCCTTCCTGGAAGATAATGGAGCTAGTGGCCAGCATTTCAACTTAGCCTTCACCTAGAGAGAATTCTGTACATTTTTTTTTTATTCCAAGGCATTTTTCCTTTATTTTTTTCTTCTGCCCCACAGAACTGACTGCTTTATCTGTATCAGATACTTTCAAAAAACCTAAACTCCACACTTTCAGGACAAACATTGCTGCCTGCAACACTTGAATGCAACCTGATCCAGATTAAAATGTCATGGGGAAATATTGAATGAATTTTTTAAAATACCATAGGACATAGATAATGTTAATATGTGATCTTCTGAGTCGATGGGCAGCCCATCAGGATCCTTATGTAAGGTTTAATGGCCCCCATTTTTGTAGGAGTTTGTCAGCACTGCTCTGTACCACAAGCAAACTGAACTATTTGAATTGTTTCAGGAAGACCCCAAGCCTTCCTTTCTCTGTGCCTTTCCCAGTGCCCTGTGAACACAACCATTGCCTGGCCTCCCTCTGAAATCTTATACAACCTTTAAATCCCATTCCAAATGCCACTCTCTAAGAAGCTTTCCAAGATCCCCCAGTCAGTTACACTGCATAGTACTTACTGAAGGTTTATCTTTTGAGATTTGTTTATGCCACTTCCCCCTCAACTTCCTATTTCTCCTAGCACCTCTGAGGATAGTGCTTTGCATGTAATATGTACTTAATAAAGATTTGTCAAATGAATGAATTTAAATGTATACTGTCATTTATGGTTTAGAACAGTAGACTTGCAATGAGGAAGACCTGAATTCAAATTCCAGTCCAGACCATATGACCTCGGGCAAGTCATTTTTTGTTTCCTCTCTGTAAAATGATAACCTCAAAGGATTATTGTGAGGATCAAATAGGATAATCAAGGTAAAGTGCTCTGTAAACCCTAGAATGTTACATAACTGATAGTTCTTGTAATTGTATCTTCTGCTCATACATACCCGCAATATCTCATTATATACAGGATTTAAGGTTTTCTTCATCACAAGTGTTTTCTTTTTGCCCATTTTTCCTTTGTCTGGTAACAAATAGGTTTTTACATATCTAGAAATTGAAGAGATAAGGTGATCAGAAGAAAATGGTGATTTAATTTCCTCATCCAAATTTTTAATATTTGAAATATAAACAATTCTTCTTCTAGAGGAGAGAATCAGGAACAATGGATGGAAGCTGTGGAAAGGCCCATATAGGTCTGGTATAGGGGTAGCTGGGTGGCCCAGTGGATAAAATGCTGGGCCTAGAGTTAGGAAGACTCACATTCCTGAGTTCAAGTCTGGCCTCAGACATTTACTATCTGTGTGACTCAGGGCAAGTCACTTAACACTTTCTGCCTCAGTTTCCTCATCTGTAAAATGAGCTAGAGAAGGAAATAGCAAAGCGCTCCAGTATCTTTACCAAGAAAACCCCAAATAAGACCACAATGAATTGGACGTGACTGAACAGACTGAACAACAAGGAAAGAGTTCCTAAAACTGTGAGCTAGCCAAAAGCAGAAGAGAGGTAGTGGTTCTTGGTCACTGGAGATCTTCAAGCAAAGTTTGGATGACCATTTGTTGGGTATGTTGTAGGAAGATTTTTTTTCCAGGTATGAATTGAACAAGAGGGCCTCAGAAGTCCCTTTTACCTTTGAAATTCTATGATTCTGTAAGATTACAATGCTTTTTAGGGTAGAGAAAACCAGAGGTAATTATAACTAGAGGTTTGGAGTTTCAAAGACTCTCAACAGGAAGCCATGTAAATATCTAGCAATACCATAAGCTTCTCCTACTAAACATTAAGAAGGGGTTCCCTAAGATGGCATTAATTTTGGGGAAGAAAAGGTTGGGGACTTTTGTATTTGATTTAGATTTGTAAGAAGAAAAAAAAAAAAAGGTCTCCGAGCAGAGAGCACAACATCAAACAGAATAATGAAGTTATTATGCAGTCTACTAAACTCAGTGCATCACATGAAGAGAAAACTCTACTCTCAATTTCTCACTACTTTAATGCTTCATTACTTTATGAATAGCTCTATCTGTTCTGATCATAGAGTCTCCCCACCTTATGAGACGGCCTAATAACATTCTGATTTCTGTTGTTGTTGTTCGGTCATGTAGTAGTCTACGTGACCCCATGGACCACGGCATGCTAAGGCCTTTCTATCCTCCTCTATCTCTTGAAGTCTGGTCTAGTTCATGTTTATTTCCGCAGCACTATCTATCCATCTCATCCTCTGCTTTTTTTGGCTATGGTCTAAAGACAGATCATTGCCTCACGGCCAGCCCTCTAGGGATGAGCTTCAGTGAATTTGCAAATAAGGAATCCTCTGAGGTGGCTGCATTATTCATGTTGCATATTTCCACTGCACTGGAACCAATGACAATATATAAATATAAATAAATAGATATATATCTTTTTGGAGGGGGAAGGCAGTGCAATTGGGGTTAAGTGACTTGCCCAAGGTCACATGACTAGTAAAGTGTTAAGTGTCTGAAGCCAAATTTGAATTCGGGTCCTCCTCACTCCAGTGCCAGTTGTTCTATTCACTGCGCCACCTAGCTGTCCCCAAATTACCATATTTTTACATCATCATAACTTTGAATTGCGATGGTTTGTATTTGCTTACCACTTCTGGGGGATTCATTATTCACACTAATTGAGAGCTAACTGTATTTGGACAAACTGTCACTAGTTCTGGATTTGCAAGCCTTTCCAGATTGGTATGTTGCCAAATCTTGCCCTCCACTGACACACATTTTTGAACCAAGGCTCACCTCCATACCACAGAGAAATATTAGAGTTGACTTTTAGTGGAGGCAGCATTTTTATTCCTTTTGAAATCAAGAGCAACAGAATTGATTATTTGAACTGAAATCTTTTTTTAGACAAGAAAATTTATCCAAATGGACTATTCTCAAATCTTTTTTTACTCTCCCCCTTGCCCTAGGATTTTGGTCCTGGTTTGACTATTTTTCAATAAATCCTTAGAAAGTCCCATTATTTTAAAATGTTTTGGTTTAGATGAGGGAGTTCAGTCATAAATAAGTCTGTAAGTATCTTCTTCAAACTTCTTTCTTGGATTTAGCTTTCTAGAAGACAATTTTTTTAAATGGAAACACAGCCACTATCATTTCTCCCCACTTCCTACTTGGACAAAGTGTTGTGAACTTGACAGGATACAGGAAACTCCAAGATTCACTTACGGGTCGGAGCGCTGTTTTTTCACATCTGCCGCTGCTAAGTCCTTGCACTGAGCCACAAAAACATGGAACTCCATCAATGAATCCACGTAATCAATGGCAAACTGAACACTTCCTTTAACATCCAGATTGCCAAAGTCTCCACTGTAAACACTCACTGCACTTCCACTCACCTGAAGGCACCAGAAATGAGATTTTTCCATGAGTTTAGCTTCTGAGCACATAAAAGGAATTTAGAAATAACCCTTGCTGGGTGTAACATACATCTGTAGGCAAGATAATAATTTATGTATTTCAATCTAGTATGGAAAGATTACAACTCAGCAAACCAAACATGAAGCACAAAGAAATAAAAGTTAGCATTTCTGATGCATTTTGGCGAACTTCATATAGTTTTTTTAAAAAGAAGATATAGTTACTTACAGGATGGCTCATTTGAAAGCAAGCTTAAAAAATCATGTGGTTATAAGCAGGCCTATTTTTAGGGCTATTCTTTTTTTTCTAATGGCTGAAGAGATAATATACAAGATATACCAGACACAGACCAGAGTGACATAAGTTCTTATATCAAATTTCTGAGCTGCAAGGGAGGAATTTCACTATGTTAGCAAGTCACTATGTCTGAAAAATTGCTTACTGAGCTTATACTCTGAAAGTCCCGGAAGGAATGATAATGGATAATGGATAAATGATGGAAGGATTTTAAAAATTGCACAGGAGGTAAGCAAACAGATTGATATAGATTCAACAGGAAGAGATTTAACAAAAGCAAGGTTCAATAAATCCAAGGTCAATCAGAGTTTAAGCACAGTTGAGAAGCATACCTGGAAATTTCATAACACCTAGCTCAATGTCCCTCACTTTAGGCAAGAGATTCTTCTGGTCTAAAAATGTTATATGACAATCAATTTCTTCTCATTCAGATGATCACCTGCCCGGTTCCACTCTTTCTTTCCTAATTCTTACTGAATTGTAGGATCCTTGAGAGTGGTGTTGAATTTCCTCCTTGGGTCCTCAGGACCTAGCACAGTGGTTGGTTGGTACATGGTGGGCACTTATAAAATGTTTCCTGCATTGGACTGAATCTCTTAAATGTTCTATGGCAGCTTTATGTTTATTGGAATCCTATGAAAGAATGAATCACCTTCAGACTTTCCTTTCTGTAACTATAGGTTTACAAAAACTGAGAGTTTAAAGGGAGGGATCCACAAACATACATGTACACGTATACACAGATTATCAAATGCAAAACAAAAAGGTCATAATGCAATGTGGTGATGAGTGCTCCTGAGTACTGCTGCCATGCCATCATCCCCCTTAATCTCTATCTGTGTGCTCCAAGGGCTGGGGTTCAAGATGCCCAACCCTCAGGAGTCATGGGAAGCTGCCCTAGATATTGCTACAACATCTAAATCAGGTTCTTAACCTGGTTTCATAAATAGATTTCAGGGGATCTGTGAAATTCGGATGGGAAAAAAATTACAACTTTATCTTCACTAACCTTTGTTTCCTTTGTAATTCTATGTATTTTTGTTTTGTTTTTGTTTAGATTTTAAAACATTATTCTGAGAAAGGGGTCCACAGAATAAACCAGATGGCAAAAGGGACCCAGGAGATAAGAAAAGTTAAGAATCCTAAGTCTTGATGATGGCATAAACCCAAATACTAGCTTTCTGATCAATATGATCCTTATCAACAACTAATTCCTGTAATAAAATACCTGCCAAGCCAAGTAGGCAACACTAACACACATATATGCAAATGCATGCACACACATAAATACCCACACACACTACAAAGGACGCTTCCCTGTGATTTAGTCAAGCATCATACAGGAAATATTAATTATTAATACTGTTGGCCATCTGAAGTCATATATTTTGAGATACATACGGACATTTAAATAGAGCTATTTCTTTTGGAGCTGATGCACAACCAAGAAAAAAAAATGTTTAGCTGGTTAAGAGGCCAGTTGCTAAGTAGAAAGGCATTCTGGTGCTTGGGGTTAAGAAAATGGCAAAATAAAGCAGCACTGGTTGACAGAGGGCAGGGGTGGCAATGAGAGACTGAGCAAAAGCAGGGAGCCATTAGAACTGAGCCTTTGTTTACATACAGAAGAGAGTGATGTCATGCCAGAGGAGCTGCTAAGATTGGTTAAAGAGCTCGGGCTCTTCTTGTGTCTGCCAAGCTGGTAACTGCTTTCTGATGCCGTATCGGTCTCTCTGTCATCACTCTACAAGACATCACATAATGCAGAAGTTATTCAGGGCCACAGTAAGTTGTGGTCAGAATCTACGTGGAAGAGTAGAGAGGTAAAGTCCCATCTCTTAGAAGCCCATTGCTCTGTGGCACTTCCCAAGTACACTGGAAACTCACTCTAAACACTGTTTGTCATGGGGAGGAATCCAGTATAAGGCAGGCCTCTGGCTTCAAATCCATCTGAGGAGATGGAGTTACTGAAAGACCTGGCGGACAGCCTCGCCAATATGCTAGAACCAAGGTGAGGGGGCCCAAAGGTCATGATGTTATGCAGCATTAACATTCTATATATGTTCCACCCTCCAGAGCTTGTATTTTCTATGTAGGATATTAATTAACTTTACTCCAAATGAGAGAATTCAAGGGTCATGATCAAGATACAAATATTTTGTTTAGTTCCTTTCATTATTAACATATTCTGTAACTGAGAGATCAAATCATTTACTTGAGTCTAAGCTGGGGGAAGAAATCTATTTCTATTCTAGATTAATCCCATTTTATTTTTTAAAATCTTATGAATTTCCATATGCTATTAGGCTTACATATACACACCCACTGTATTTGAAATTCAAAAAAAATAGTAATACATTTAACTTACATAAGATGGTACATGTCTGTTTTAAAACATCAAATCAATACTTTAGTGCTTATTTAAAATGTATTTCCAGAGACTGGGAATTTGAGGGATGAAATTTATAGGAGAAAATACTAGGGATATAGGGGCAAGGAAGCATTTATAATGTTAATTTCAGTATCTGTCTTAAACTCATGAGTTACCACCATCATCTACATGCATATGTACATAGATAGATTTGAGTGGGAAAGGACCTTAGAGGCCAGAGTATAATGTCCTCATTCAAGATGAATAAACGGAAGTTCAGAGACAATAAATGATGTCCTGACTCCAAGTCCCGTGTCCTAGTCACTGGATCACAATGGATCTCTGCATAGTAGTTTTTATAGTACTACCCCCTTCTAGGTTTTTTTTTTTTTATAGCACAGAACACTGGAGAGAAAACTGTACTGAAAGTCAAGAGACTGGGGGTCTCCAGTTTCGACTCTGTCATTACCTTGTCATGGGATTTCAGGTAAATCAATTCCCTTGACTAGGACACATTTGTAAAAAGAAAGGGTTAGGTTAGATGGCTCTCTAAGGTTCAATCTATGACTTTTCTGGTTAAGCTTCCAATGTGAGCTCCTATTTTGGGAGAGGAATTTAAGAGGCAGTTAGGTAACTAAAGGTGAGGTGGAAAGAGGGATCCATTAAACGCCTTCCTAGAGAAAGAAGTTAGTTCATGCCAACAGACTCTTGCCATGCCAATCAGGTTCAACAATATGAAACCAATTCTTATATGGGGTGAGAAGGAGAAAAGAGAAGAGGGGAATCCATCACTGAAAAAAGAAGAAACATCATCTATACAAAGGTACAACAAAAATCCCGTCTTTTTTCCCCCCATAGTTCTTGAAATTGGTTCAGGCTGAAGAGAAAGGAGATAGCAGAGATGATCCTATTTCATTTCCCTCAATAACGACTTCAGGCTTAACAATACAAAGTCCTTCTTATTTAATACTTTGATGAATCTGTGACCTCGCCAGTCATGTATTGCTTATACTGGTATAAGTCACAAGCTATACAGGCCTTCTCATCTTCTGCAATTCTTGTAAATGCTCTGTCAAAGATTCATCTGATACACTGAAGGTCTTCTTTTGGTTGGTTCTTTTCATTTCTGGATGCTAGTCTAGGCCTCCATTACACATTATTCTTAACTCTAGTCTCATCTTGGTCCCAGTATCTTCTCTGGTCCTATCCTATATATCCTTAATGATGTTTTATCTTTTACATCCCACATGCAAGCCATGCATCTGTCCACAGATCTGCCGTTAGGGTCACCTGTAACTGAGATTCTTCTGAGACTATAATGTTCCATGTTTCAAAGTCACATGAGTTTGATCATTTTTTAATTTTGCTAATTTAATGCATGTTGAGATGTAGTATGTCAAAGGTATTCTACGATATGCTGTTTTAATGACTGGCAGTGCTGAACACTTTTCAAAATGTTTACCTTTTATATTATCCTATCCTTGGGTCACTGAAGATTAAGAGTTTCTGATCATTTAAAAAAAATCTAGCTACAACCAATCATGTTTATTAGGAACATTTTTCCCATTGGTGCTTTTCATTTACTTCCACTGATTTTTATTGTGCATAAAGTTATTTTCACATAACTGAACCTGACAACTTGTCCCTGATACACATTTTTAGCATTAAGAAAGTCAAATGATTTCTTCTCCACATTTAAGTGGTAGAAAATACTCTTATTATTTTTGTTATTTTTAAATTTTACCATATGCATGAGTATATATACACATTTATTAGTCTGTATGGTATTTATAATGATGTAATTTATGAATTGTAGATCTAAAATTTTTTCTCCCTGTTGTTACTCAATGTTCCTTGGAGCATTTATTTTTTTCCTTCCCTTCTCCTTCAATTTTATTGAGTTCAGTGTATATTAATTTTTTATTACATGCTCTATTTTTGGAATTTTTTAGTCTCTCCCATTAGTTGGTCTATTTTTAGCCAAGTGGCAGGCAGTCTTAACAGCTGTCACTATATGATAAATTTTAACATCTATTAGCTTGCCTCCCTTCTATCATCACCCTGCCACCCACAACTACCACCAGTGCAATAGATTATTTGGTATTCCTGTCTATGTTTCTTCCATTAAAATTATGCTGTCATTTTATCCACATCTATAAAATGCTCCATTGGGGGGGTTGAGCATCTCATGGAAGAGGCAAGAGATAATTGTTACAATAGA
>JAQQSV010019321.1:0-11208 GCA_028646515.1 Pseudochirops corinnae | reverse complement strand
CTCTCTCTCTGTCTCTTTAAGCTCAGATTTGCAGAATAGGTAACCCTGGACTGACTGAATCTTGAGCTCCATTGCTTTTCAGAATACATTATTCCATTACCTAGTTCTTTCTCTAGTGGGTATAGAATAGTCTTGTGTAATATGAATGACCTTTCCTTTGTATTTGAAGGTCTTTCTCCTCATGGCTTTCAGAACTTGTTTCTGAATTAAATTGTTAAATTTAACACTGTGTTTCTTGAAGTTTGTAACCTTGAGCGTTTTTCCCCCCCTTCTGGAGTAAATATATGAATTCTTTTCATTGATATCTCATTATCAATGTTTAGAGTTTTGTGGCACTCCTCTTCTACATTTTCTTTCATTGTAGTGTTAAGGTTTTTTGTCTCATCACATTTTCCTCGGAGAACTCTGATCTTTATGTTGTTTCTGTGCATCATATCTTCAATTTCAATACGTTTTACTTGCATTGGGAGCATATTTCCTTTTAATGTTATTTCGTGTGCGTATATGCTCTTTTCTTCTTCTAGGTTGTCCTTCACCTCTATATATTTGCCTTCCCAATCTATAGTTCTCTTTTTTTCTTTCTTTGGTTAAACAGCTTCCTATTGTAGATTCAATTTTTTTCTATTCTGCATGTTATTTTTGTTGTATAGGATAAAAATTCTGCTCTCAATTATAATTTCCCTATTCAAACACCCAGGGATAGTGTGTTATGACTCCATCTTCTCGTCAGATTCCATAGGGTCTTCTCTCTTACCAAATGATTTTTCTTTACTTTGTCATATTTATTCACAAATGCTTAGCTACATTTACCAGATTTTTTTAAAAGTCATATTGCCTTCAATTGTTAGTTTTCCTGTTGATTTATCTATTTATGCTTAAGGTTTTTGAGTTTTTTTCTTCCTGAAATCTTTAGTACTTTCAGTCTGTTTTTCCTCTTTATTTTCCTTATCACTGACTTCCTGACTCGCTCCCCTTTTATTATGGTTCCTGTGGGGTTGAATCTTAAGTGCCTCAGCCTCCTCTTGACATTTGGTAAGTAATGACTTACCAGCCTAGATCTTTGCCCCAGTAACTTTTTGGTGATCAGAACTAGTCCCAGTTGAATACTATGCTTTTCTCCTCAGGCTTGGTGTAGTGCTTCTTAGCCTCCTACATGCATCATATTCCATCCCTCTGTTTTCTTTTTCTGAGCCAACATTATCAGTTCAGGGATGCTTTCCCTGGCACTGAAAATTCAGAAATTTGCAGTGCCAATATTTCCAGGTTGCCACCCCTGGAATATTTATGCTTTTAAAGGGCTGTGGCCAACCTGGCTGTTGAGGCTTAAGCATACTCTCCATGGGGCAGGAGGGGAGTCAGGACTGGAGTGTAGAGCTATGTTTTTATATGATCCTTTCATGGTCTTGGGTCTGCTAGTAATGCTAGTATAGCCACACCACTGTTAACATGGGAGCTATGGGCAAACCATTTCCTTTTTTTTTTTTAACCCTCTTTTGGATTCTAACTATTCTAGACAACTTAGACAACTAAAGTTGTTTTATCTTTAGCTTATAATTTATGTTTTGAAGACTTGTGAGAGGTCATGGGAATCAGAGAAAATGTCTAGCCTGCCATCGTGTTTCTCAAGTGGCTAGAAATTCTCATTATTTTTTTAAATGAGAAGACCAGGCTAGATCAACGGTTCTTAATTTGGGATCTGTGGATTTAAAAATAAATTGTGATAACTATATTTCAACATATTGGCTTCCTTTGTAATCTTAGGTATTATACATTTAAAAATATTATTTTAAGAAGTGATTTATAGAGTTCATAAGCCTCTTCCATAGGGTTCCATTTCAAAAAAATAAAAATAAAAATAAAATAAAGCTTGAGAACCACTAAGCTGGATGATACTGATTTAAGCACCCTTTCAGTCATAGTGAAACATCTCAGAATGTACTATAGGCATCACCCCTAGTAGGTGGCCATTTATGGAATAAAATTTCAGGAATACCAAATGAGGAATGTCCGGTGCTAATATCCTTGAAATTGTTCATTGATTCTTCATTCTATAAATTTATAAATTAATAGATTTCTTTTTTTGGTGACATTTTAAAAACTTCAGAGATAAGAAAATGGTCATCACTTACTTTTTCTTTCGAATTTGAAGGAGCCTAGAAATGGTATTGGTTTTGGATGGGGAAAAAAGTGGTGAGTTGAATATAATAATACTTGATAGCCAAGGACTAAGAGATGGAGCACTCTTATTATTTGGACACTTTCCTTAGATTCAGCTTTAGGATTTCCATCAGAGGAAATGCTGTTTCTTCACAGAGCAAAAGAATATTATAGTCAATGCTTTTCCAACCCCCTGGCCTGCACATTTACTAGCTCATTTTGTCATTTATCTGTTTTAGGGGATGCACTGAATCTCATGGGCCCCAAAGGCTGTATGTCCACTTATTGAGGAGGCTGGAGGAGGGATTCTTTTTTAGTACAGTGTGGATCAGTTGCCCCTGGAGGGACTTTCTATAGCTCAGATTCTATGACATGTTGTCTTTTTGCCAAATTTTTAGAACAGGTCACCTTATCCATGTTATAATCCCTGCTGTTTTCTCTGTCCATTGCTTTTTCAATTCTCTTACTGAGACTTCTCAATTCCATAGTTTTTATCATTTAATGAGGACAATGCCTTTCAAGTGCCCTTCTAAATGAAGTCTTATTTCAGCAGCTGACATCATCAAGGCAGTCTTCTGAACTCTAAACTGTGACTGGTACATTTTAGAGAAACGTGAGAGTTTGGGGGCAAAAACTCTTCTAAAAGAAATTTTATTTTATGGGTCTGTTTTTAGACTTTTAATATCCTGCCCTTTAGATGAACAGCTTCAGGGTCCAGATCCAATAAAAATCTAACATTAAAGGAAAGATCTGAAATAGCCAGAAGAGAGTATGTGGCATTTTCATTCAAAATTACTGTACTTAACCTTGAACTCTATATTGTATTCCTGGGAGGTAAACAAAGCCCCATGTCTCTTTACTGTGAAACAGTGCCTTCTACTGGCATGTGCTGCAGTTGATCACAACGGAAGATGACTTCAGGAGGTCCATAAAGGAACCTTCCTCCACAATTCCATTCTTGGGGGTTGCATTATTCATTTGATATGGCTTAAAAAGTAAATATTTTATAAGAGGTAACATACACAGTCACACAAAGGTATAAATGGTTGATATCAGAGTCTTTCTTGAATGGTCTAGAAGGAAAGCAAGGAAGTTACTAGGTACTTTAAATAGCCTGTGCAGGGTGATAACAAGGGAATTGGTTAGTCATGTGGAATGAGTTGGGGGGGGGGGGGAAGGAAAAGGAAGAGGAAGGCACAGGTGAAAGATAGACTTAGTTCTGTCTAGAACTAACCCAGTTCCCTCAATGAGTATTTTGAAAGTATAGTTTTAAGTTTCTTTCTTCTTTCTTGTCAATGTCCCTTCTAAAACTTGGCCCCAAGAACTGATATTCTAGCTTGGGTTTCATCAGGACAGAATGCAAAGGATCACCTTTTTCTCCCCTAGAAATGAATCTTCTGTGAGTAATAACAGCCCAAATTCATTTCCTATAGCCTAAATTCCCATCTTTTCTTTTTTATTTCCACAGATCTTGTTGCCCACAAACACCTCTTGATTTCTATAGGATTTACTGCCTGATCACCTGGCCTCCTGTTCTTCTGTAGTTGATTCTCTGATTCTAATTGCTGGGCTACACATTTTTTTTTTGTTTTTGTAATGCATCCCATTAATACATGTCAACTGTCTCTTTTAGTTTAATTTTGTCCAGACATTTGGTAAGTAATCCAAGTCATTGGTAAGGAATATTGACCCAAAAAAGACTGAGGAAAGAATCCAGTGACTGACCACCATTCTCCTCCTCTTAAGAGAACATCTCCAATACAAATGAATTTTCATTTTATGGGGAGAGAATAAACATTTCTGTCATACCTACAGACCTACAGTGTAAAGAGCTTTCTTTTTTTTTTTAACTGATACTATTTCATTTGAGCTTCATGACAACCCTGCCAGGTAACATTCTAATGTGATCCTTATTCTACAGTTCAGGAAACTCAGGTAAATGGAAGGCGATTGACTTGCCCAGAATCACATAGCTAGTCAATGTCTGAGGTTGGAATTGAACTCAGGCCTTCCTGCATCCACGTGCACTGTCTCCTGCCAGTACTGTCTTCACGGTGCCACCAGCTGCCCCTCTTGTGTTTGAACATTCAGTGGTTGCTTTTCCTTGTTCAGCCTATATTTTGAAGAGGCAGTGGTGTATTGGAGCTAAAATTGGAAAGATCTAGGTTTAAGTCACTTTGTTAACACTCACTAGGTGTGTAATTATGAGTAAGGGACTTAATTTCTTTTAGTCATTCTTTACTCTATGGCAGCAAAGGGTAACGATGCTGCTACCCTTCACTACATTGGAGTGTTGTGAAGACAGCACTTTGTGCATCAACATGAACTATTGGCACACAGGAAGCACCTGACTGATTTGTTGTTCAGTCATTTTAATCCTGCCCAACTCTGTGTGGCCCAGATTGCATTTTTTCTTGGCAAAGATACTGGAGTGGTTTACCATTTCCTACTCCAGCTCACTTTACAGATGAGGAAACTGAGGCAAACAGGGTTAAGTGACTTTTCCAGAGTAACACTTCTAGTACATGTCTGAGGCCAGATTTGAACTCAGAAAGATGAGTCTTCTTGACTCCAGGCTTGGCACTCCATCTTGGAGCCATCTAGCTGCCCCTTGACTTATTGATTTAGAAATTATCGATTGATTTTCACAAGGCCACTGAGTAATGAATTTTTTCAAATTGCATGATTATACGTATAAACTTTACATATCATAAAGCTGAATACATTTAACAATAACCATTTTTGCAAGAAATAGAAAGTCCCCTAAAAATTCAACCTCTATTTTTTATATGCCTTGTCATACTTAATTATGGAAACAAGCGAAATTCTTAGCTCCTTCTGGGCCTTAAGGATCCCTTTTCATTTCCATGGCTGCTTGTATCTTGTCTTGTTCTAACACCATATTAATCTTCATAGCTCTCATTTAGAACAGAGTATACTGGACTGTATGTGTGTAACAAAATCCTTACCCTGAAGAGGAAACAACAGTGTTTTGAATTTATAGATCCTAGGATTACACAGTGATCAAGTGGTGGAGTTGGGATTGAAATCCAGATCCTCTGCCTCAAAATCCCATGTTTTCTCCACTCTATTACATGCTGTCACTTGTTATATGGTAATCAACGACAAGTCCCTCCTGTCTTTGAGCTTGCTTACTCATCTGTAAAATGGGGTTAAGACCAGCAGTAAGTAACTGTCTTATCATTGTGTTGTGAAAAAAACTCTTTGTAAATTGCAAAGTGCTATGCATTTTGAATTTCTATTAGGACATATCAACAGGAAACTTTAGAATACAGGATGTTTGGACCTTTGCTTCAGTTTCACAGTTGCAGGTCCAGAAAAAATAATTAAAAATGCCTAATGGCTCTAAGATTTTTTTTCTTTGAAAATGCAGTAAATAGGAGCTCTTCCTCCTGACTGATCAGCACAGAACTCTGCTCTCTTTTGCCCATTTTTCTTGGGTTCTCTTTGCATCATGTCTGTTTTCTTCCTCTTACCTTTACCTCCTTTTGTTTATGCTTTGTTTATATAGTAGTGGCATTGCAGGTACAGAGAAACTAGTAATGAGCAAGTCTGGTATTCTTACATGTGTATATCTAGGCTTTTCCACCTAGTGTGTCTATACAAATGTATGTGTCTATAATTCAGTAACACTATTGACTTTGCATCCTAATGTGTTATATTGTGTTGATGCAGGCTCATGTGGTGATGAATTTGGTAGATGGCATGTAGTAAGTGCTTAATAAATGTTTTTATCCTCCTTGATTGTTTGTGTGACCCATATTCAAGTTAGCAGACAGAACAGAAACTTATTTCCTGCAGAATTGTTTATTTGATTGCTATCAACACCTGAAACCATACACAAGACTATGCTTATGAGGCAAATGAAAGCTAAAGCACCAATAAAAGCAGTCTTTGAAACTGTGTTGAGATATTATTCTGAAGCTATCAAAGACTGAAATACATTTTGATCATGATTGCCATTCAGTTTTCCATCTCAAAGGCATGTTGAGATGGGAAAAATGTAAGCAGAAGACTAATGCTGGAATTGATTGATTCTGCATATCCAATGGAAGGAACCAGTCTATTTCTTGGGAACTAAAGTTATGGCACTAGGCAATTTGGAAGTGGTCTATCTGTGGCTTACTCAGAGTTGTCTTATCAGCATATTCTTAGTAATAGTGTAAAACAAGAAGGAAAATACTTTATTTCCTTTTTAAATTTAAAGATTTATAGTTGCAAAGGATTAGACAAAGTTGGCTTCATCCATTGAGTTATCAATGTCAAGCCTGGCATCAATTTCCAAAACTTGATTCATAAGGCAGTTAGTTATCTTGACTCCAGTTCACAGCCAGCTTCATAAAGGGGATGTCTTTTGGTTGGTCTTTGTATTCCTAGCATAGTTACTTGTACATAGTAGGTACTTTATGTCTTCTTGTTGGTGTAAATTGGAGCAAGTATAAATAAAATAATTTGGAATACTTTAGAGCTTTTATTATATGTAGTTTATCATTGTTATTTTTTTAAAACTGGGAATGTAATAAATAATTAAGCAATCATTTATGTTCCTAATTTGCATTCAGAAAGTACAAATGGCAAACTGGAAGTGTCTATACATTGCTTAATTGAGCTAATTAAACACCTGTATAAGCCTTCCTCACTCAGCAAAACCCTGATTTGGCAAAATTGTCGGCATGCTGCTAAAAATAAAACTTCTAAAATGAAAGCAATTTGGAAACTTGCAGCAATAATTTGTCATTCTTTAGATCTCGGAGGGAAATTTAAAGTAAATACTTATGAATTATGTATTACCTCTTCCAAAGTAAATTAGCTATAGTGATCAAGTTTATTCAATTAAACCATACCGCTAAGTTTAGTTTCAAGTTTCTTAATTGCCTTGGTAAAGAATGAACTCTTTGGCTCAAGGAAAGTTCTAGAATATTTAATGATTTCATAGAATCACTATGCTTATCGATAAGTATTTATTAAAGATTACTATTGGGTGGACACTGTGCTAAACCCTGGGATTACAAATACACATAGAATTAATGACAGTCCCTGCCTTCAAGAAGCTTATATCTTAATTCCCATAAAAAGCTGTTGTGGTGAGAATTATCAAGCTTAGGGGCATAGTAGAGGAAGTCCTGAGTGGAAATTGGAGAAAAATGAGATATACTGGTCCTGCCCCCTCACCATCCAATCAGGACAGGCTACAGGGGTGGAGAATACTTTCAATGAGTGACTTTTTGGGCTGGAGTTCCCTCAGGAATTCATCCCCAAATCAAAGCATGAAGAGGTTTCCAGAGTATGGTAGGGTACTTCTAGAATGCAGCCTAGAGAGGACCGAGACATGACTGCCCTATATGTTCTCCTTACATAAGGGTTCCGGAAAGAATAAAACAATCCAAAGAAGAAGTTTTAGGTTATGAATTCCATGGATGAAGTGAGATTTCAGGATGAAGAGCTGGGGAATTGTAAAGAAAATCGGGAGTACGGTCTACAGAGGAATGTTTAGTGAGTCCGCCAAAGTTATTGAGGACATTTCCTGGCCCATGGATGAGTTTCACCTAAAACAGATGCATAAACATGCACACCTGAATTAGTTTTACCGATCTCTAAAGAAAGAAGTTTTTTTAGCCCCTTCCAATAATTGTTTCAAATTTTAAAATATCAGTTTTTGATAAATTCTTCATTTTTCCACCATAATGCCTTGTTGGCTGTATCTTTCCACAGTAGAGCTGGAATATAACTGAATATTGTTTGAACTTTTTATACATTTGATTATAGTGGTTGTCATCATCATTATTTTGGAATTAAATTTTGTTTGGAAAACTTTCTCATAAGAGAATGAGAAATAATTAAGTTTAAAACTTTAAAATACTTTCCTAAACTTTTCATTTTATATCCAAAACTATATTTTCTCTTTAGATTATACCTGAACATACATAGCCTTCAAACCTATGATTGAGAGGTTTTGAGGATATCCAAAATTATAATTTTACTTAATGTTTTTATTTGACTTAAACATTATTGCACATTTTTAAAGATTAGTTGACATTAAGGAATCTGATTTTTTTTTTCCTGAAAAAGTACAAAATTGGGACAGCTAGGTGGCACAGTAGAGAGAACACCAACCCTGGAGACATGAGGATCTGAATTCAAATCCAGCCTCAGACACAACACTTACTAGTTGTGTGACACTGGGCAAGTCACTTAACCCCAGTTACCTTCCAAAAAAAGTAAAAAAAAAAAAAAAAAAAAAAGAGGTACAAAATTAAGATGAATAAATTAAAGTCAGAAATCTTCCAATAAGAAATGAGGGGGACAGGGAATTAGTAAATAAACAATCAAATTGAGATTCCACTTTCAACTAGTCTGGGCCCTATAATGCCCCACCATTTATTTAGAATCCTTAGTAAAAGAAGCATCGTATCAGTCCTTCATCTTCTCCTACTGACCTAGTAGGAGAGTTAAAGCCATTGTCGGTGTAGGGGGACCAGATTGTAAGTAGAGCGGAGTGGAGTGAACAGCTAGAATTCTGTGCTAAAGGCTGGTTTCTTTCAGTCTGCCAGGTTTCCTAACTATGCATAGTGTAGTACTGGCAACATAATACAGATAGCTGGTATCAGTGTAAAGGTTTCCAAAGCAGTTACATGATCTCATTTGATCTTAATGGCTCACTTATTTTTTTTTTTTTGCTTTTTGGAGGAGTGAAGGTAGGGTAATTGGAATTAAATGACTTGCCCAAGGTCACATGGCTAGTTAAGTGTCAAGTGTCTGAGGCTGAATTTGAACTCAGGTCCTTCTGACTTCAGGGCCAGTGCTCTAGTCACTGTGTCACCTGGCTGCCCCCAATTAACAGCTCACTTTTATATTACACTTCACAACTGGTAGCATGCATGCCTCACAGCAAAGAGAGAGGTTGAATATTAACCGTATTTCTTATAGGAAAAGAGATTTCGAAGAGTTACATTTTCAAGGTCATGCAGCTAGGAGGCAAGTGTTGGCACCAGAATTCAATTTTAGGCCTTTCAACTCCCTGATCCAATATTTTTTTTCAACTCTAGCGTGCAACATAACATGGCTCTTTGAAATATTAAGAAGGGAAGTCAATAAGTCAAGGGAATTTAAGCAGACATTGAACATAATTTATTTCAGACACATGGAAAAACAACATTTCTACCTTTATATTGTAAATACTAGAGATACTGAATATTTGGATAGAATACTGGAACATCAAATTTCACATATTATGCTATTACATGCTATTGTATTCAGTAATTTTCAGTTGTATCTGACTCTGTGTCTCCAGTTGGGGTTTTCTTGGCAAAAAATGTTGGGAGTAGTTTGCCTTTTCCTGCTCCAGCTCATTTTACAAATGAAGCAGTTGAGGCAAATAAGGTTATCTATATCTATATCTATATACACACACATATGCATACATATACTTATATAATTACTATTTGACAGATTTGGGAAAATGAGTCAGAAAAAAGTAAGTGGCTTGCCTGAGGTCTCACAGCTACTAATTTAGGAGTCTGGGAATAGAAGACAGATTTCAGACTTCTAGCCTAAAGTTCTTTTCCAGAAGAATGAGCTGATAGATAAACTTCTTACTCAGCCCCACAGTGTAAGATTCCTCCTAAAATGAAGGGTGATATTTGTGCCCAGAAAAATATCTTTAACACATTACTTTTGTGTTGAAATATAACTTCACTCTCCTCAAATCGAAAGGTAAAATATGGACACTGGAAACCTCTTCTAAAATTCCAAAAGTTTTTAACATATTTAAAAAAGAGAGAGAAAGATTTGATGTCCACAATTTGAAAAAGTGCTGCTTCTTTCAAAATGAATTGTTCTGAATAAAGCATTGCAGTAAAAATCTTGACAGGTTAATTACCACCTGCTTATTTGCCCTTTATTTCTTCAGTTTCCTCAGAACCTTGTAGACTTGGAGAAGTAATGCTTAAGGGAATACCATTAGGATAGTCAGTGAGGCAATGAGACAGTGCATTCGAGTGGAAGGCTAGCATTATATCCAAAAGGGGGGAAAAATGCCTTACAATAAAATGTCAGTGCTGTCGTTTTTTAGGTCATTGGCTTTCCCCAGTAATTGGTGATCTATTTGTAGTTTAAGGAGGGAATAATAATGTAGAGATACTTAAAGATAGAAATCAAGAAATGTCAATGGGTGACAAAAGTACTTATGTATTTACTTGAGAAGGACGGACCCATTTTATCATTGGTTACAGGGGTAATGGCGCCATGCTCTACAATCAATTTCCCTTGCTATAAACTGAACTCTTTTGTTCTTAGTCATCTATACTAACTCTACTGTAGGACACTGTTATATATTTAGCCTTAGCTAATAAGAGGAGAGAGTAATGCTGAACATATTAAGAGAAAACTTCTTTTCTCTCACCTGCCAAAGGGGTTTAGGCAAGTTAGATCCATTTCCAAAAGTATAAAGAGGCATCGTGGTACAGTGGACTGTGTAGTCAGAAGAGTTGGGATCAAATACCATTGAATTAACTATTGATTAAGTATATGAACATGGGCAAGTCACTAAATTGCCTCAATTTTCAGCTTCCTTGCCTAATTAATAGGGACTTTAAGAGTTGCACAATCAACCTCACAAAATTATTGTGAAGAGAATTCTTTGGCCTTTCAGTTTTGTGTGAAACAATGATAATGATAATGATAATAAATAATAATAACACAGTTGGGATAATTCTGGTATCACTTATTTCTGATGCATTTAAACTATGGATATATAAGGAGAACTTCACATAAAAAGAGAATTCCATTAAATCAAACCAGAGGTTTTATCAATTCATCCAATTTGTATTGATTCTATGAGAATGCCATTAAATAATGTAAGGGGAATGGGGGAGGAAAAAATGTCCATCTATACTAGATGTCAGAGAAGTAGCTTTCCCAGTCATGGAGTGGTTATTGCAAAACAGTCAAATATCCCTTTTCCTGTTACTTTAGATCCAAAGAGAATATCTTCCCATATCTTCCCCTCCCAGCTTGACTTTTTTTTTTTTT
>JAQQSV010019320.1:0-11208 GCA_028646515.1 Pseudochirops corinnae | reverse complement strand
CTTTTCCATCTGGCAAAGTCGACTTTTTAAGACATTCTTCTCCTCATTGGCTTTTTGGGCCTCTTTTGCCATTTGAGTTAATCTATTTTTTGAGGTGTTATTTTCTTCAGCCAGGTTGTGGACTCTGTTTTCATGATCTTCTTGCATCATTCTTATTTCTCTTCCCAATTTTTCCTCCACTTCTTTTATTTGGTTTTCAAAATCCTTCTTAAGCTGATCTATGGTTTTTAGGCAGTCTTCATGTTTCTTGGAAGCCTTTGGTATGGGAGTTCTGATTGTGTTGTCTTCCTCCCATTCCAAGCTTTGATCCTTCTTGTCCCCAAAGAAGGAATCTAGAGTTTGGTTACTGTTCTTACTTTGCTTCCCTTGACTGCTCATGTTGGCCAGTCAATGATTTTTTAGCTCTGTGGAACTCTGCTTCCAGAGGGGAAAGCTCTGTCTCAAATCGCTGGGGTTTTCCCAGCTGCTGGAGCTATTGGAGGATGTTGGTTTTTTTGCAGCCTCCGCCAGCTTTGGCTCACTGAAAACGCACCCCAGGACCACCACCAAGACCATGATCTGGACACAGGCTGCTCAACACAAGAGCACTTGGCCTCTGAACCATTGCTTGGCCCCCCCCTGCAGTCTGCAGGCCGGGAGCTCTGAAGCAGCTACATGGAGGCGGGTGCAGGGCCGCAGCTTCTTGTTGCTTCCTTGCCCTGGAGGCAGTTTGGCCGGATTGCTTTTCTCCCCCAAGTTTAGCTGAGTTCCACTGACCTTTCCCTTAGTCCTTGTTTCTTATGGCTTGATAATTCTGGAAACTGCCACAGCTGCCGCTGATCCACTCTCC
The DNA here is from genome assembly GCA_028646515.1 of Pseudochirops corinnae. Taxonomy (NCBI): domain Eukaryota; kingdom Metazoa; phylum Chordata; class Mammalia; order Diprotodontia; family Pseudocheiridae; genus Pseudochirops; species Pseudochirops corinnae. The sequence continues at coordinate 10,379 of JAQQSV010019320.1, read as the reverse complement.
TGAAGTCTCCAGCTGCAGCTTGTCCTGGCTGCCCTCGGGGCCACGCCCTAGTTTCAGGCTGGGCTGGTTTTGGCTCCCAGAGCTGTGATGATCCCTTCCTGCCAAGCTGCCTTCAGCGGGAGGTGTATTTTTGTGAGTTTTGGAGCTCTAAAATTTGTTTAGAGTCATATTTTATGGGTATTTGAGGTGGCTCTGTGGGAGCTGTGGTACCTTGCTGCTCCTACACTGCCATCTTGGCTCTGCCCCAATGATGCATGTTTTCAATCCTGTTTCCACATGGTCTTGATTTCTTCTCTAACTCTCTAAAATTTGAGAGCTTTTCATTTCATGTAACTTGGAGATTATTACTATTTGGCCTAATGATGTCTATTAAAAACATTGTTCTTACATTTTCATAGATAAATGTTATATTTTTTCAATTGTAGGTGACAGCTCTGTCTGTGATAATGATTTGATTTCAGTACTTTGTCATTGTGATTGAATTCTCAAAGACGTTTTGAGGTCTGTATTTATAGAAGGGTAATTTATTGTCTGATAATTTAGGAAAGATAGTGAACTTGTGATGTGTAATTCTGGTCACTAGGTCATGTATTGCTAGGTATTTGGTAGGTGCTAATTTTTTTTTTTTGCAATCTCTAGGAATAATTTCTGCCATTTCCTTACCTAGCCTTAGTGTCCCATGCTGGCAAATAGGGCATTATTCCACGTTCATGTCTCTTGCTTTTTCTTCTTAGCTTATATTCTACTGACATTTGGGAAATTGCTGGATGCAACCATCTTAATTATTAATCCATGTTGCTATACCTTTGGGTAGGGCTAGTCACCTGCTCTCACTTGCCCTGACCTTTATGTGGCTTAGGTCTTTTCCATTTTGTCCTCTCACTCATGGTTTTCTCTTTTGTCACTGCCTCATCTCCTCCCACTTGGAGGCATGGTTTTCCTTTCAAACTGGCTAAGGAAAGTCAATGGAAAGGAGAAATGACCCAAGTATCATCTCTTGTACCAGTTACAGTCTCCCACAACCAAAGCTAATAAACTTAAGATCTGTGTCTATTTTTTTCTCCATGCTTTGGGAAGTTAAAAAAATGAATAAACAATTATCTTTTACTTAGCTTGAGTCTTAAAACAGGAAAATTGCCCTGGTGTCTATATGCTGCTGCTGTATAATTGAACTCTCCCTCTCTCTTTCTCCATCTCTTTGTCTCTGTATCTCTGTTTCTTTGCCTCCGTCAGTCTCTGTCTCTCCCATTCCCCCAACTTGTTGTTTGGTGGGGCTGCTACTCCAGGCTAATATCTGCTCTGTTTTTTCTCTCATACTCACCTCTGGATTCCCTGGATGTTGCTGGCTATTGTGTTGACAGCTCCATTTTTCTTCTGATTGGGAAGGCCCTTAATACATTTTTGTTAATTATGTGATTGGGTTGAACTGCTTACTCATTTTGCCATTGGGGCTCCTTTCCCTAACTATAAGAGGTGTATTTCTCAGTCACTATCTGCCCGCAGTCCATTACAGAGTTAAGACAGTTCCCCCAGAAGGGGTATTCAGTAGGCTTGCTATTTTGGGGTGAGGGGTAGGGGAAAGAAGGGAAGAAAAATTTGTAACTCAAAATCTTGCAGAAATGAATGTTGAAAACTAAAAATAAATAAATAAATAGATTGGAGAAAAAAAGACAGTTCCCCCAGAAGGTGGGTACAGGGGAGTTTCTGCTTGTCAGTGGACACTGTTTTCACTGTCCTGGGACATTCACATAATTTACATTGATCAATAAGTATAGGTTTCTTAAGGATTATCTTTTTTTAATTTTGTAATTTCTGGTAGTTCTGACCTGATACCAAATTAACATTATAAACCCCTCCATTTCTATAAACAAATCTCCCATGAGACAAGTCATTTGCTCAATGCTTTTTTGTCAATGTATTGTGGATTTGTTTCATACGGTTGTTTCCCATGGAGGGCCTTTTGATTCTAATCTTGAATCGCCACCACCACCATTTTCATCCTCACCACCTTCAACATCCTCCTCCTTCTTATCACATCACCACCACCACTACCACCACCATCATCATCATTTAGCAGCGGTGAGATTTGAATTCAGGTTCCTGGAGTCCAAATTTATTGTAGTTGCCCCATATTAAAGCTCATAAATTCTGGGGCAAATCCCTTTATTATTGCCCAGTCAATATTGGATGATCATTAGGTACAAGAGCCAAGAGTTTGCATCCTATCTAATCCTTATTGGCTCCTATCTATTGGAGTCCCTGTATCAGGGATCAATTTAACAAAGTCAGGCAAGGCTTGATTTTCTTTTTTCTTTCTTTTTTCTTAATTTTCATTTATTTATTTGTTTTTAAGGCTTGATTTTCTTGATCAAGGTCAAGTGGGGAGTCACTTTCTGATCCATCTTGGCAGAGGTGCAGGGAGAATGAGACCTCCTATGTGGGCCATTTCATATAACCACAGAGCGTCCTTTCATTCCTGTTGCTGGGGCCCTAGTTCAACACTGTCTGTGACGTCATTGCTCCTTTGTTAGAGCTTCTGTGGGGCTCTGCCTCTCCCTGGGGAAAACATAAGAGAGAAAGAATACTGCATACTTGGAAAACCAGAATGTGAAATTACGAGAAGTTTAAGCTGTAAGAATACTGTATCAGATGGGAGATGTGTGCATCTGGCATGGCTGGGTCATTAATCCAGCTCTCTCTTTTTATCACAGGCAGGGTATGGCCCCTCGGGCTGTGGGAAAGAGGCCATACCAGTTTGTTGAACAAATCACCACAGGAAAAGGATCATAAGGCAAGAGGCATATTTTCAAAAGTGAGTTTGTACTTAGGATTGTTACATTTAGCAATTTTGACATGTGTCATACAGGAGTGCAAGGGGAAAAAAGCAAGAGACATTCACATGGAATTAAGCCCAGAAAGGAGTCCTTCTAAAGGACTCATGTGCTCTCTTCCCCATTAATGTTTAAAAAGGGAAATCCTGTTAGAGGAACAGAAACAAACAACTAATAGTGGAAGAACTGGGTAAAGAGGCTCCAGGTGAATCGTACATTCAAACCAAAAAAGGATGGAATATTAAGGGCACTAATGAGGAAATTCATAAATAATGATGGCCTCCGTAACAACTCATGTTTCTAGAGCATTTGAAGGTTTTTAGAGTACTTTCCCCACAGCTGCCCTGGGAGGTAGGTACAATTATGAAAAAGTGTATGGATGAATTGTTGACAAGAAGAAAGGATCTGGAGCAGCAAATCTCCTTCTCTGCTTTCAGGCTAGAAACCATTTCAAGAAGCAAGAGAAAGTTTAAAGAAGAAGAACTCAGGTTCAAATCCCAGTTTTGCCATGTGACCTTGAGTATGTCATTTCTCCTTTTTCTCTTTCCCTTCCTCATCTGTACAATGGAGTCCTGAACTCTAGAAGAGCTCTCAGCTTCCTTCCCACTATCCCAGCCCAGGGTTCCTATTTTCAAGTTTTTCCATGTAGTGAAGGTGTGGGGGATTGAGGGTGAGGGTGGTTATCATTCAGCTTCTCCAGGGCTTAGATAACCTCCCCAGATAATTAGATAGTCACAGGATCACAGAATATTAGCACTAGAAAGGGCCTTTGAGATTCCCTAGTCCAACCCTTTTTTCTTACAAGCTAGGAAAGTGATGCTTAGAGCAGGCAATCACATGACTTGCATTGAGCCACACAGCATGCCCTTTCCAAGGAGAGTATTTATTTCCTCCTTCTTTTGGTTCAAATCTCTGATGTCATCAGTATAGGGGTCAATTTATCTTTAATTTATAATCTTATATATCCTATATCTTTAAGATCTATAATTTTATATGAAAGATTATAATCTTTAAAATCAAGGGGGTGGCTAGGTGGCACAGTGAATAGAGCACCAGCCCTGGAGTTAGGAGGACCTGAGTTCAAATTTGGCCTCAGACACTTAACACTTACTAGCCATGTGACCTTGGGCAAATCACTGAGACCCATTTGCCCTGCCTTCCCCCCTCCAAAAAACCAAAAAAACAAAAATCATTCGGCTAGAATGAATAATTGCCTATGGCAATTGTCTCTGAAATAAGGGGAGTGGGGTATAACATGACCGCAAGGTGTATGTGATCAAACAATCAGAGAGTGAGAAAATGGATTAAGTGCCACCCTCCCCAAGATAGCTCAACCCAACCAGGCTGACCCTTTGCCTGTTACAACCCAGTATTCTCTTGCTTCACCTTTTCACATCTTCAGTGCCTTATATTGGCCCCTCAAGGCTATAATAATCTAATCATAACCCCCAAATTCCAAGTAGTAGTTGCATAGGTGCCTGGGAAAATCTATATCTGAACTCCAACATTTCCACTGGAAAAAAAATACCAGAGACCATCACTCTAGGTCATTGAGAGGTTATATGAGATTATATATGTAGAATATTTTACAAACCCTAAAAGTAGGTACTATGTAAATGTTATCTATTATCATTATTATAAATAATATCACATTATCATCCTAAGTGACATCAGTCAACTAGTCTGTGTCAGAAGCAAGACCTGGACTTAGGCCAGTCAAGATCCCCTAGCCTACTCTCTGTTATTCCAAGCTACCTTTCAAATAACCTTTTCATAACTTCAGGGGAAAATTGGATGGAGACATTACAGCTTTTTGAAAAAGAAAAAGAAATATGAGGGAAAATTATGTCTTTCCCTCCTGGGTTGTGGGCACTCTATTTAATTTTATTCTTTGTTTCAGGACTATTATTTTACTATGTGTGCTTGGTGCTGATGCCTACAGGATATATGTGGTTCCTGGCCCAAAGCTTGGCATTTGAATTTAGAGTCAATCACTGTAGTGTTTACCTTTCCATTCCTTTCTTCATATCCCCCAGGGAATTTGTTCTGGGGGTAATTTTGTTCAGCACTTCATCTCCAGGCTCTACCAGCTAGAGGAGGTGGGGAGTGAGGCTGGGAAGGGGGGAAGGGAAGAGGGATTGGTTGCTCTTTTCATTCCCAGGTAGGTGGTCTGCTCAAAACAAATACTTGAAAGAATCGTAGGAGATAAAGCAGTAAAAGAGAAGTAAGGCAGGAAGTTCCACAGGCAGAATGTAGAAAGCTGAAGAATCTGGTTACATCTGGGGAGAATCTGGGGAGAAATGGAAAGTTTTTGAGTGGGAGAATGGCATAATCAGATCTGTGTATTAAGAAATAAATTAAATCTAGCAAATATTTAGCCAGCATTTACTATGCTCCAGGCTAGGGAAACGAAGATGAACAATAACATGGACTTAAGTTCAAAAGTGATCTCAGATGTCTATTAGTTGTGTGACCCTCAGAAAGTCACTTGCCTCTGTCTGCCTCAGTTTACCCCTCTGTGAATTGGGAATAAAAATGGCTCCTATGCTTCAGAATTGTTGTGAGGATAAAATGTGGAAATGTTTGTAAAAAGCTTTGAAAACCTCAAAGCACTTTGCAAATGCTAAATATTTCTGCTCTTGAGAAACTTCCAGTCTGTTTGGGGAGGTAGTTATGTGCACACATAAACAAACAGGTTGGGAGGGGAAAGGAGAGATTGAGACAAAGTGCTTTTGGAACATTTTAGAAGAGAAACCTTTGAGCTGGAGGGATCAGAGAAAATGTCAGCAAAGAGGCAGCAGTGAGCTGAGCCTTGAAGGAATAAAAGGATTTTTAACAGATGTAAATGAGGAGAGGGAGCATTCTAATCTAGGCAGGGGAATTAATTAGTCGGAGATAGGATACAGTTATTAGTACAGTTTTGACTAGAGCCAGCTTGTAGAGCTGAATAACATCAACTTATCCTGAAACGATGGGTTTGAATTGGATTGTCGAAGGCCTTGAATGTTTAAGCTAAAAATTTTGTATTTTTTTCTATGGTCAATAGGGGAGCTGCTAAAAGTTTTAGAGCAAGTAGTTACTCTTTGGTTGTGTTTGTGAAGAGGGGAGAACTGGAATCCAAGAGGCCAGGTAAGGGGCTCTTATAATTAACCAGGGGAAGGGTGATGAGGGCCTGGACTTAGGTGGTGGCTGCGAAAGTGGAGAAAAGCAAAGGTGCTTCTGCATTTTTAAAATAGTCTCCCTCAGTGAATAGAGCACCAGCCCTGGAGTCAGGAGGATCTAAATTAAAATCTGATCTCAAACACTTGACACTTACTAGCTGTGTGACCTTGGGCAAGTCACTTAACCCTAACTGCCTTGTCTCCCCCCTCCAAAAACAAGCAAAAAAAACCCCCATTCTCCCTCATCTGCCATTATCAGCTATAGGTACAAGGTATTTTATTTGTTTTATTTTTGTTTTTTGCATGAGAGCCAGTCACTGAAATCCAACCCTCCTCTTTGAGGGTCTACCTTGGAACCATCTTAAATCCCCTTCTTTCATTGAATGACCTTGGAAATCCTGTAAGCACAGTGCAAAGTAGTGTGATTGCACAGGGCCTTGAACAAAATGTAAATGCTTCCCCTGGCAACAATAGAACATTTGCTAAGCAAAAAAAGTGGAGAAAAAAGTGACAGATACAAGAGAGCGGATGGTGGCAGAATGGCAGGAATTTGCCATTAGCTAGATGGGAGGGAGGAGGAAGAGAGAAGAGGGCTTGGGATGTTTGGGGCTTAGGCTAGGACTAGGCACATGGTAGTGCCATTAACTGACACCAAATGAGATCATGTTTGAAAACTGCTCAGGAACCTTCAAAGTCATATAAATGCCAGCTATATTATTATTGTATAAGGAGGATTCATCTGGCACTGATGTACATAAGGTTTGGGAGGAAGGGAGGGACAGTTGTATTTGTGTATTAGGGAGATGACTTGGGTAGCTATGTGAAGAGGGGAGAGACTAGAGGTAGGGGCCCAATTAGGCAGTTAAAGGTAATGAAGACCTGAACTACTGTGCCACTGGGGGCTGGAAAGAAGTCTGGGGGAGATGTTGCAGAGGGAGGTTAGATGAAACCTGGTGAATGATTGGATGTGGGAACAAAGGAAAGAGGAGTCCAAGATAAATGAATGAATGAATACACGAAAAACCATTTATTAATTTCTTACTGTGTTCCAAGTGCTAGAGATGCAGATGGAAAACCAAGACAGCCCTGCTGCTGGGAGCTCTCATTCTGATATGAGGGAGATGGCACATACAGGTTTCATTTACAAGTCATATGGAAAGGTCTCCTGGTCCCCAGGGTGCAGCAGCAAGGCAGACATCTTCTTTAATGTTAGGTCTACTGATAAAACCATGTATATCTGTTTCTCACGGTGAGAGTGCCAAGGACTTTACTAATGAGAACTTTCTTCTCTGAGTCTTCACAGCTGGGGCCATTGAGAAGGCCAGGCCTGCAGAGCTCACAGAAGCAGCTACTCGGTCTAATGTTCACAAAGATCCACTCACCGCATAATGGTTTTGGGGCTGGGATGGAAGCAGGGTCAGGGGTTTGGGGAGCTCCATATTTCCTCAGGCTCTTGGTCCTGGGGTGTTTCCATCAGAGACTGAGGAGAGGATGGTTTGATGTGCTGACATGTGCCTCCTCTTCCTTCTCTTTCTTTCACAATGCATTGTTGCTTCAGCTAGGCTAGCTTGCCTGTCTTGTGGGTGTCTTGAGTGGCAGTTAGAGGGAAGGGCTGACCTCTTTTATATAGAGGTCAATTGCTTCCCTGGATGATGGCTGTGGGGGCTGAGCTGGAAACAGGGCCAGTGGTCTGGTCCTGGGTACTGCTATTCCCAGAACTCTTGGGCTTACCTGCCCATTAATGATTGAGAATTCAAGCCTGGGTGACTTGGGGGAATATTAATAGAAGTAGAGAAATCAAGAAGAGGATCTAGTTTGAGCAGGAAAAGAAGAAGGTCACCTTTAGACATGTTGAGTTTAAGTTATTGACAGAGCATCCAGGGAATGATAGGAAAAGGATCTTGGGATTAGAGCTGGTGAGGGTTTTAGTGACTACCTAATCCAACTGGAGTTTGTCAAATAAGGAAATTGAGGCCCAGGGACTTGAAGTGATTTATCTATGGTTATACATAGAAACATGACTTCCTTATGAACAATGAAGTCCATTTATCCTTCCAACTGTGTGTGTGTCAGAATGCCTTCTGGCCACCATCACCTGATCTGTCAGGAATTGTTCTTCTGTCAGTCAAAGTCTAGTGTGCCCTTCAGCATGGCAGCAAACAGCCTGCCTGACAAATGGCCTTGGGCTCCGGTAGTACACCCAGGCTGTCAAGTGACCCACTGGCTGGACAGGCTCTTGGCCAGAGGCACATCTTGGGCTCCCCCTTTCAGCAGAAGATGGCCAGAAAAGAGTGTATCTTCATGGAATGGAGAAGGTAGAGGAAATCTGTCCTCTGCCTACATAGGTGAGACCCCCAATTCCCTTTCTGTAAAACTGTGTGAAAGACTAGCTGACCAAAAGACAAGCTTTCACCTGGGCACTCTGACTCAAAAAATAAAGCCAAAATTTAATAATGATCTGCACGTGGCATTTTAGGAGCTGTAACCTTAGTGGTTACAGTACATTTCCCAAGGTCTTTTGACCTGATATTGGGCAGCCTTGAGAAATGAGTAGGTTATTGGCCAGGCTACCAGCTGGGATCTGTGAAAATTCTAATGAGCTTTATATCTGGTCAGGGTCCTTTTATTTTGAGTGTGAGATCCTCTCCTCTAGCTAAATCAAAATCTTCAATGTCCTCACACATCCAAGAAAGGTCAAAGGTTGTCTAGTCTGACTCCTTTATTTTATAGGTAGGGAAACAGGCCAGAGTTGTAAAGTTCCTTGTGCAGGGTCATTCTTTGAATAAGTAGCAGATTTGTGATCTGAACCAAGGTTCTCCTATTCTCCTCTATCATTTCATTCCTGTCTCTGGTCCTTCACTCATTCAATTCTCTTTCAAACTCCACTTGGACACTCTCTTACTTAAACCAGCTTAAACTGACCTTCTACCTGCTTGACCTCAAGCAACGGACTTAAACAATCAATCAATAAATTCTTATTAAGTATCTCTCATGTGCCAGGCACTGTGCTGAGCTAAACTCTGGTGACACAAGTACAGAGAATGAAAAAGTCCCTATTCACAAGGAGCTTACACTGAATAGGCAAATGCCTATAAAAATGTACAAATGCAAAATGAACAAATGCAAGCATATACAAAGCAGTTAATTACAAGGCAGTTTGGGAGGGGATCAGGAAAAGCTTCATGCGGACAGGTGAGGCCTTAGTGACATCTTAAAGAAGGAAAATCTGTGGGGTGGAGGTAAGGAGAAAGGGCATTCCAGGCTCTTGGATGGCCTATGCAAAGATGGAGCTGGATGATGCAAGGTTGCATGTGAGATATGTCAAAGAGGCCAGTGTGGCTAGATCTCAGAGTGTGGGAGGGAGAGTAATGTTCAGTGAGGATGGAAAGTTAGATTGGGGTCAGGTTGCGTAGCTTTGCCAATTAAACAGAGAACTTTATACTTTATCCATAAGGGTTTCCTTACCCATAAAATGAGGGCATTGGATCACAACAGAGGTACCACATATGTCCCTCTCAGGGCTGCATGCTGAGGCCTGAAACAGATTAAAATGTGCTTCCCATATGATTTTAATGTGTTCATATATTAATAAAAATACAAATATGATTTTCTAAGGCAACCTTATTGGCATGTGGCCCTTGGGCATGTTTATGCATGGTTAGTGCCCCAATTTCGATCTGAGTTTGACACCACTGGACCAAATGGCCTCTGAGGTTCCTTCCAAGTCTGCTCTGCATCTATTATCTTGTGATCTTTTGATCACCTACGCATAGTCCCTTGGGGAGGTCACTTAACTGCCCTGGGGCTCAGGTTCCTTACAGGTAAAAGGAGGGGACTGGACTAGATGGTTTCCAAAGCTCCTTCTAATTCTAGATCTAGACTCCCAGGTCTGAGGATGCTTTCCCTGACTACTGTAGCCTTCAATGAACTTCTCTTATAGTGTATAATTGAACAATTTAGTTCTTGATATTTATTACCCTATAGGAATGAGGGCTGGACTTTTGATTTCACTGGTGAGAAAACTCTCTCTATAAATGCAGATCTTCCCTTGGTCTGCAACATATAGATCACTAGGAGGTTACTTTCCTGGGATCCCATAGGCAGTATGTGCAAGTGGCAGGATTTGAATCTTGGCCTTCCAGCTCCCTACTGTCCTTTTTCTTCTTAAATCATTTTATGCATGTTAATAGTGTCATCTCTACAAGCCTGCAAGGTACTTGTAAGCAGGTACTAGCCCCTACAAGCTTTGTACCTCCATAGCTGTGTTATGGGAATCTGAAGATCTTCCCTGCCCCTAGGCCCTTTGCTAAAGTGGCTACGTGACTCTGAGGACCCTTGGATATTTGAAAGTATACTCTGTTCCCTAATAGGCTGAATGTGGTCACGT
>JAQQSV010019319.1:0-11208 GCA_028646515.1 Pseudochirops corinnae | reverse complement strand
GAAAACACTCCCCTTTTCATTTCTCACAGCACATTAGTACTCTACCACAATTATATGTCATAACTTGTTCAGTCATTCCCTGATTGTTGAGCATTCCCTCATTTTCCATTTTTTTTCTGCTACCAAAAGAAAAGCTGATACTTATGTGTGTATGTATGTACATTTGCACATATAAATCCTTTTCCTTTCTCACTTTGTTCTCTTTGGGATACAAACCTAGTAGTGATATTAGTAGGTGAAAGGTTATGCACAGTTTTATAGCTTTGGGCATAGTTCTAAATTTTTTCCCAGAACGCTTGGGTCAGCTCACTACTCTACCAACAGTCTGTTCCAAATGCATCTCTTGCATACAACATCTTGGTGAATTCTGGTTTATAATCCCTTCTGCTATCCAATTATGTTCTATGGGTTAGTTCATCCCATTTCCATTCATAATTATGATGATCACTAACTATGAATTTCCTTCCATCCTATTTTCCTTTGTTTATCCTTCTCTCTCTTTTCAATCTGCCGCCCCTCAAAAGTCTATCTTGCTTGTGATTAGTGCATCCCCCAAATCATTCTCCCTCTTATAATCATTCTCCTATACCTTTTATCACTTTCCTCTCCTATCTTCCTATTGGGTAAGAGAGATTTCTGTACTTTTTTCTTTGTCCAATTCTACTTTTAAGGAACTTCTTTTTTTCCGTGAAATTATGAGCCTCTTTTATCATTAGGAAAATTCTGTTTTCTTCATTATTTTTGTACATCTTTTGATAATTTTTTAAATAATCATTTCATATGTCTCTTGAATAACTTTAATTTATTTTCCCAAATTTTTCCTTTACCACTCTTATCTCTTTAACTCTTCTAGAAATTCTTGCTGGCCTTCAGTCTGATTAGCATTTTTCTTTGAGGCTTTGCTTGTAGTTATTTAAAAAAAACATTTTTTCTTCTTTTTCTAGTAAGTTAATGTTTTGTTCTTCCCTGCCACAGTAGTAGTGTCTGATGTTAAATTCTTATTTTTTCTTCTCATTTTCCTAGCATATTTCTTGATTTTGAAATTTATGTTAAAATGTGTCTCTGTTCACCTAGAGGTGGGAAGGAACTCTGCCAAGCTTCAGGATGTTTTGTGTTGCTGTTTGCAGAGCTAATTCTAGGGGTTTGCAAGTTTTAAGTGCTTTCAAGTTGGTGTTATTGTGGGAGAAGTGTTATTGCTGCTCTCTTGGTCTGCAATCTTTACTTTATCCAAGTACTAGTGCTCTTCTTGATCCTGGAAATGTCACCAGGTGTTCTGCTTTCCTGTATCCACAAATGCTAGCACTCCTATTAGCCATAGAAATGTGAACAGAGTTATTGCTCACTTTTTAGCAATCACAAGTGCTCCACGTCATTCTGCAACTGTGACTCAGAACTGCTTATGGGCAATAGTTACCAGTGAGTGACAATGACACAAAATGTCAGGAAAGGGTCTCCTGTAATCTCTTTCTAACCACTTGTCTAATCTCCTTCTCTTCTCTGAGATGAGAGCTCCTAAAGTTGCTGTTGCTTCTGTCAACATTTCATTTAAGGTTTCCAGATGGTGTTTCTGGCCCTTTCCAGGTCTATACCAACTCAGGTGTTACAGTGTTTCCTGTGTACCTCCTAAGGTGTCTTAGCTTGGGAAAAAAAAAAATCTCTCTTTGACCTTTTCCTGACTCTGCCATTCCAAAATTTGATTTGAGGCATTAAAGTTTTTTGGAGGGGAAAGTTAGGAGAGTTGAGCTAGGTTCAGGCCTAGGTTCTGCCATCTTGGCTCTGCTCAGTGTTTTATTTTTAATTAAATACCAATTGAATTCAATTTTTCCATGCTTTGAAGATCTAGACTCAATTTTAGAGAATTGTAAGGGGAAAAGATGTTAACAAAATACTAGTCACAAGTACTCTTTTATGTTCCCTTTACTTCTGAATACTTTTTGAAGTAGAGGAGAATCAGTCTCCATGGACTTCAAATAGTGGGAAACATAATTCAGTGACACTCTGCATCCTCCTTAAGTCTTTTAGGGGTACATTAATAATCTATAAAATGTTGGCTCAGCTTTACTGTTAAGACTGAGACAAAGAATGGATTAGTTAGAACAAACACATAAATGACCTGGAAAATTTAAACAAAAATGAGGATATAAGATTATAAAATCTAAGAAATTTTACTGGAAAAAGTTACAGAAAGAGCAACGGGTAGAGAAGAGAGACTAAGAAGATTTAATTCAGAAAATGCTTAACATTAAAAAAGAAAATACAATATTCTTACAATTGTCTTTCTTCTATGCTACAAATTAGAAGTGAGATAGAAAAGAAGTGTGTTTCCAGCAATCAAGAAAATATTCTTAATATTCCCCTGCTCACCTTCAAGTGGGAAGGGTCCTTGCAGAAAAGCTCACTAAGTGTTGACAAGTAAAATACGATAATAATAATTTCAAAATCTTTCTCCCTCCTCTTCTCTTTTGTTATGGGAATCTGAAGATCTTCCCTACCCCTAGGCCCTTTGATAGGCTTAAGTGACTCTGATAACCTTCCCTGATTTGAAAATATACTCTGCCCCCTAATAGGCTGAATGTGATCATATGGAGCCTGTGCAGGAAGCTTGTTTTTCAGAAATGCCCACACCTTATTACTTTGTGATTGGGCAATGGGTCAAGAGGGTTATGACATTCTCTGATCCAGGAGAAAGTTATATATACCCTGATGTGAGTTTTTGTTTTGGGGCTCACTTTGAAAGAGTTGTGTGACTTCTATAAAGGGTCAGGGACAGGGACAGGGTAGAGAGTATAACAAGGGGGGGATGGGATAGAAAGGAGTGACATATAAAAAAATAAAATAAAAGAGTTGTGTGATTTGGCCAGATGAGTCTCTGGGCAGCCATTGAGTCCCCGGGCTTTGAAAACCCAGATGTTGGTGCTTTCCTCTCTGGTAACTGAATAGGTATGGATGTAATGGTCAGATGACTGGAAGCCCATCCGCTGATCTGTTTCTTTGTCTGCCTATAATTTCTGTTTGTATTCTGTTTGTATTTTCTGAAGTTCAGGGTGTTGACTTTTTCCCCTGAATTAGGTAAATGATATATGTTTGATTGATTAAAGTAAGATTGTTAACCCATTTTGAGTTGCTTTCCTTTAGAAAAGCAGATCTAAGAACCTGTGCTAGCAGCCATCCTGAGTATGCTAGGGTGCTTGCTGCTACATCTTTCCATCCCCATTTCTCTTCTTTCTCTCTGTCTCTGTTTCTCTGTCTCTCTCCCTCTGTGTCTCTTTCTCTCTGTCTGTCCCTCTGTTTCTGTCTCTCTGTATGTGTCTGTCTGTCTGCCTCTCTTTCCCTCCCTCTCTTTTCTTTCCTACCCTCATGTTTGAAAAATAAATAGCCATCTCTTGGGAAGAAATTACAGATAGATCAATCAGTAAGTGATAGCTAGCTGGTTGGATGATAGATGAAACTGGGGGGATGGAGAATTGGACATAGAATTCAGAAGACTTAACTTTCAAGTCTTTTCAAAACTTTCCCTAGCTGTGTGACCCTGAGAAAGTCAATCAACTTGTTTACCTCAGTTTCCTTTGCTGCAAAATGGGGATACTAGCACCTAGTTCCCAGGGTTGTGAGAATCAAATGATATAATATTTGTAAAATGCTTTGCAAACTAAAGTGCTATACAGATGCCACATATTATTAATGTAACAGATAAAACATTGTAAAGCCATGCACAAACAGCTTTCCAGAGGACTGCTACTATGAAAAGCTTCAAGGTTCTGTTTGCTTAGTATAGTGAACACTCTATTTATTCAATAACAAATCAGAGCAAAATATCCACAGGAAATCAAGATACAGCATTCACAAAGTTACAGCTTATCATAGAAAATCAAAATACAGCAATCAACATGTCATAACTCAACAACTTATCACTAAAATGGCCACATAGTTTTCACCAAAGTGGGTCACATAGTTTTAAACAAAGTACATTCATTTAGTCAATCACAAAATCCTTAATTTAATCACAAAGTACAAAAGTCAAAGTTCTCCACCCCTATGTCACAGTAAATCATAATCTTCTCAGTCAGCAAGCAGAATCCAAGTAAAGTCTTCTTTTGGTTTGACTCAAGGCTGGCTCTCAGCTTCCATGGTTCCTCTTCCATGGGCCCAGCTCCAACTGTCACCTGGGTTGAAAGGCAGGAAGCTCCCAGTTCCTCGTCCAGCTCCTTGTCCAGTTCTTCATCCAGTTCCCATTTCATATTGAAGTTGACAGCGTCCGGTCCATCTCAAGTCCTTCACAGTTCCTGTTTTTGGGAAGGCAATGCTTGACAGAGGTGCAATAATATTCATACACATTGGCAGCACTGTCATCAATTCAGTCTGCCTGTAAAATCAACTCATACCCACCAACAAGGTTTAAGAACTCAACACAAATCATCAACATAGAAATCAACACAGACCCACGAACAACATCCAACAGGTCACCATAAATCATCAACATAGAAATGAACACAGACCCACAAACAAGGTGTAAGAGATCAGCACAAATCATCAACAGAGAAATCAACACAGACCCACAAAATCATCAGTAAAGTCCCAGGACCTCCAAAACCCTCTTCCAGGATTTTGATAAATATACAAACAGAAAATCCTCTTTCAGGGCTTCCAGTAAGGTTCCATGGCTTCTGTATAAAGTATCACAAACAAACATCAACCACAGACAGAGCAGACAAACAGAGGGCCAGGATACCACCAGTTTTCTCCTTCTTGACTCTGGCACCACAAAAGTCCTCTTCTCAATTCTACTTTTTGGAGCCTGGGGTTCTCCTTATATATGGCCATTAGCTCCTCCCCAGGAGTTCTAGGGTTCACAAGTTGTGGGGTTCACATGTTCTATTTCTTAACAGACTTGAAACAAGGCTCAGAAGAAAGGAACTGAAACAAGTTCTCAATTTAATAATGAAACAGGGTATGAACTATTTCTGTGCTTGCTATTACACACATTTATTAAGTGTTTATTACAAATACTGGCAAATAAGACAACCATTACATTATCTTGATGGAATTTATATTCTAATGGAGAATGACAACTCATAAATAGGAGCTGCAAAAGGGAAGGGAGAGGGAATATCCAAGTTAGTGTAATGCTACTTGAAGGGAAGTAGAAAAGTCTGGAGAAAGAATGGAGCTGTGGTGAAGGAAGGAAGTGCCCCTCTTGTGAAATGGAAATCCAGGGTGGGCAGCAACACAACAGGATGATAGGATTAGGTGGAAAGCATCTCCAGAGTTAGGAAGGCTACTGGAAGGATAAAGAGTAGTTGAGACAGTGAGTGTAGCCTAAAGTCAAAACCATTTTGTTGTACTGACATGACCATTATCCAAAAAGTGCTGGTGCTTTTCAGAACACTCTGGTTGAATGACAAGTGCCCCGGATTTGGAGCCAAAATATGCATGTTCAAGTTCCAACTCTAATCCTTCTTAGTTGTCTATCTTTAAATACATTTTAACCTTACTGAATTCAGTTTATTTATTAGCAGAAAATGAGGGAATGAGATCTATGACTGTGAGATTAAGAGACAATGTGTTCTAATGGAAAACAGGGCTATCCTTGGAGTCAGGAAGATATAATAAGTTCATATGCTACTTTTGACATATAGTAGCTGTGTGATTATGAGTAAGTTACTTAGTCTTTCAATGATACCAGCAACTCTTTAAGACTCGAAGTCAGGGAAAGGTTTTTGATCTGCATAGGCAGAGAGAGTTCATACATTAGGAGTTCCTTAACCTAATGAAATCACAGGTCTGCCCCTCTCCCCTGAGGAGGAAAAAAAAGTTCGGTTCAGTTTTGTCCTTGTATACCTACTGCTTATCACAGTGCTTGGCAGATGATAAATGCTTTTTAATTGTACTGGGTATACATATGTACATATATATGTACAGAAATACATATATTCTATATATAATATATAAATACATATCCATTAATTTTACTTTCCATACATATTATGCACACATAGATATACACGTGTGAGTGTGAGTGTGTGTATGCTTTCTGATCACAATAAACTATATAAACATAAGATATTCATCTTTTTACTACTATTAAGATAAATATTTTGATCATAGTTTTGACTTTTCTTAGTTGAGTAATTTTACTTCCTGATCATGTCTTTTTTCGTTCCATTTTGTTTGTATTGGCTGCTTATGAAGCTTTCCAAATGAGTCTGCCTTAGGAAATCAGGAAGGACTCCTTCGTTTCTATTTTTTACCCACACTCCTCTCAAATTGAGGAAGAATGGCTGCCCCAAGCTCTTTACCTGCCTTGCTTATTTCCATTGGAAAACATTAGAGCATGAAAAGACACCTGGGTTATCAGGGCAGATAGTGTCGTTTACTAGATGTTGTTTAATGCTACCGTTTATTTCTGGAGGTTGTCAATCGTGAATTTGACAATAAGCCAAACCTAGCTCAACTCTGTTGGTTTTACAGCTTATTGTCTGGTCTCTGCTTGCCACGGGTATTATACGTTGTAGTCAGAAGGCATTTAGGTAGATGTTTTTCAAAAGGCTTATCTAGAAATGGGCATGCCAGTTATCACTGCTGTTGTACAATGTTATACTTGTTACTTTCTTTAACCTTCCATAAGCATATTCCACTTTCATTGTCATGCAAGGTGATTCAATTAGTCCTCCCATGCTGCCTGGCACTCAGTTAATTGCAGGACTTGGAATAACAGAGGCCTCCCTATCAAACTTCCAGAGCAGAGTGCTGACATTTATAGATAAATAGAAAGGCATTAGACAGGCAGCTAATTCTGATCTTGTGCTGCCCAGAATCCGGATTACAATTTGCTCCTTAGATGGCTATCCACTGTGCTTGTAGGAGATGTGTCAGAAGTGAAGCACCACTAATACAAAGACAGCATCATGCTTTGCATTTCAAAGAATAAAGGGTGTGTATTTGGGAAATTCTGGGCATCTGGAAGAAGACTCTGTTATTTCCATTAGCAGCTGGAACCTCATATTAAAGCTTCTAGCAAAGTTCATTTTCCAAACTGATTAGGGCTGATTGTGGGAATTGTGATTTATTTCTAAAGGGCTGTAGACTTTTTTGAGCTTAAGAAATCTTTAGATCAAATTCCAGCCAAGATTGTGTCACATTTCACCACTAATCAGAAACATGCCATCACAGAACCATATAATTCTAGTTCAGAAAGGGACCCTAGTGATCAATGATTCCCACTTCCTTTTTTCATAGATGAAGAAACTGAGGCCCAAGGAGACTAAGTGACTTAGTAAAAATCATACAGTGAATAAATGGCAGAACCAGGATATGGACTCAAGTCTTCTGACTTCTGACTTAGCCTAATTCTTTCTACTACATCCTCATTCCAATCCGCATTATCTGCCTTCTCTCATATTTTTTCCCTAATGTATCTCCCAGATTCATTGTATTTTTCTGTTTAAATTCTAGATACATTTTTTCTTGCTCCTTTTTTTCCTCCTCTCCTAACCAGAGGCTCATATTTCCCAAGGTTTCTTTTAATCTGTTTCAGCTAGTCTTGTTACAGCTCTAGATTTGTCTCTATAGAATTTCTTTTTACTAAATTGGTTGGTCTAGCACTGACCCAACTTGACTTAAGGACACATTGATATTAACATTTCCCTAGTGAGAGATATAGATTGTTACCCATACAACTTTAATCTTCAAAATATTTCTTTAAGTGAAGTCAGACACTGTGTCTGGCACTAGAGATATAAAAATAAAAACTAAACAATACCTTTCCTCAAGGACTTTACATTCTAAGGCGGATGTGTGGGTGAAAAATCGAACCACTTACCCTAAAATAAAAAGCAGAAGCATACTTGCAGTGAACAGGAAAATATTTACTTCCTTTCCCAGGAATGGGGTGTCCTTCTCCAAGGTGGGTTAGTAGAAGGAAGCATCCAGCTCAAGGTGGAGTGGACTTTTAAACCCTGATTTTGTAGATGTATATTTCTTTGCTGTCTCTGGCTCTCATTGGTTGAGGATGGGGGTTACAGCTCAGCTCAAGAAAGAGACAAAGGACTTAGGTGGGACTTAGGATTGTCTTCAGCTCCCATTAGTTGAGAGGTGGCATCCAGTTTAGGTGTGGATTCACACAAAGGAATCTCAGGAGCCTGCCTTATTATTACTATCGTTGTGTCATTGCCTGAGGTAGATGCTTCCAAGTTCGACTGTCCCTCATCCTAGTTTGTATGAGGGATAGATAGGATGCACATTAGAAAAGGGAAAAGTATATTGATATAGATATAGATATATACGTATATATAAAAAAAATTGGTGCATAACTACAGGTGAATGGTGAGTCAGGAAAGAAAGACTTAAAAGGGATTAAAATAACATACCAAAAAGGGAAGAAGGGAGGAGGGGGGTCTGGATTTCTGCACTTCCTCTGGGAATTCCCCTGGCTGTTTTGACCTCTCCCTTGCTATTCCTGGGGAGTCTTTACCCAGTGCACTCCATTCAGGGAGGACACAATAAATCCACAGAGAAGTAAATAAGACGTAGGGAGAGAAAGGGGACAAAGGAGAGGAAATAGCAATTTAAAATAGGATGATGATGATAGTGATGAATATATGAGAATTTTGATCTCCATGAGTAAAGATGGACAACGAAAAATCCGCCTCATCAAAGGAATGTCCCAAAGGAAGCCTAGTCCTGGTGATAATGCAGTCAATATATGAGATAATTTAAGAAATTGCCATAACTGTAGCAGACACTTACCTCCCTCCTTCTGCCCCACCTTGCTTCAAGTAGTCAGCTTTCTTTGCAGTTTTAAAATGAAAACATGTCACACAATAATTCCACATTTCTTAATGTCTGGATCATTAATTTTGCCTGCACCTGAAATTCACTCTAATAAAATTACCAAATACAGCTAAGAAATAGCTAATGTCTAATTCACTATGAAGACATTATCTCTTTCCCTACTTTATATGATCCAAAAGGAAGCGTTCACATTACAGTTGAAAATACACTTACTCCATGAAAGAGAAAGTCAATAAAACACAATACTCAGACTTTTCAACTGGCTCTACATATTTCAGAATAAAAAGGGTCAGCCATCTCACCACTTAGCCCCTGTGTTTCTGGTCCATTAAGAGCTCTTTGCACAAATTTATTTTTCCAAAGGAACAAATGGTCCCAGAAGCTATTGGCAGAGGGGGCTACCATTTGCTTTCCCCATTTCCCCTCTGCCAACATAACAGTCATTGAATAATAGAATTTACTCTTGTACCAGACTTCAGATGGTTCATAAACCATTCATCAGAGATGTCAAGGTCAGGAGCCATCCTTAGTTTTCTCTCTGGAATCTCAACTTAGCACCAGGTGTTGATGCTACTCTCATCTGATTAGACTCTATCAAGTCAGGTCTACAGGAACCTAGGTGAGCATGGCCTTGAATCCCTGGAAATCAAGCAATCAATAAAAATTTATTAAGTGCCTACTATGTGCCAGGTACAATTGCTAACCTCTGGGGAAATGGAAAAAAAAAGAGTCAAAAACTGTCTCTGCCCTCAAGGAGCTTACTGTGGAGTGCGGGAGACAAAAGACAAAGAGATATATACAAAACATGCTACATACAATATAAATTGCTGCTATTCTTCCTTCATTCTCCAAGAAGACCATGACATCAGGGAGGTGATGCCTTGACATACAAGTGATTTGGATTTAAGTGAAGGAAAGGCTGTGCAAAGTCATCAGCCTCCTTTTCTCCTATGGAGCCATCTGGGTCAGATATGGATCAGGACAATTGGAGATGGCCCAGAATGCAGTGGGAGACCTTGGCCTTTTCAAGCTTAGATCTTTAACAAGTCTGTTTGACAGACAGCACCCATTCAATGAATAAGGCTTAATAAAAAAAGAATGGGCTCTTAAAAAAGATAAATCTGGAAGGAATAGGCCCTCAGGGTTTCTTTCCAAAACAGAAACAATTTCTGTTTACATTCATTCTAAGCCAATTAGGGCCAAAACAATGACCAGAGAGACTTTAGTTAAGGCTGGTCTTTAGAAAATAATTAACTGGGGAGGCCAGGAGGACCTGAGTTCACATGTGGCCTCAGACACTTAGCAGGTACTAGCCTTGTGACCTTGGGCAAGTCACTTAACCCCAATTGCCCTTCCCTCTCCCCTCAAAAAAGAGCAAAAAAGGCAAAGAAAATAATTAACTGAGGGAAGGCACCAGGATTAAGAAGTGTTGGGGAAGGCTTCTAATAAAAGAAGAGATTTTAGTTGGAATTTAAATGAAAGTCATTGAAGTCAGTAGGTGAAGATGAGGAGAGAGAGCATTACAGCATTACATTTATTAGCTGTGTAACTGGGGGCAAGTCACTTAAATCTATTTGTTTCACTTCATCTATCTATAAAATGATAGCAAACTGCTCTAGTATCTTTGCCAAGAAAACCTCAAGTGTGGTCACAAAGAATAAGACTTTACTGAAAAGACTGAACAAAGCATATGTGGGGAGAGGTGGGGAACAGGGGGGAGGTGCCTGTGGACAGAGAAATGTGAAGGAAAAATCTGTCCATGCAGTCAGAAGTTAAGGTAGGAATAACAATAAAATGAGCAATGGGTATTTATACAGTACTTTAATGTTTGCAAAAGAATTTATACTTATAGTGATGTGGTTAGGTTAGGGTTACTCAAGACCTCAAAATACCAACACGCCGGGTCCTGCCAAATGAATTCAACTCAAGTCTTCTCTCAGCCAATGAAAAGCAAAATTTATTAAAAGTTTGACTGTATTGGACAAAGAGCAAGCCTGTGCTAGAAAATTCTATGGCGTTTGTATCAGCAATGCAGTATTCACAATGCCTACAGTAACTATAAATATGCTGATATAGTTATTAATCACAAAATGGAACAGGCTCTCTACATAAGAAATATAGATAGTGCATTCATTTAAATACCAGAAAACTGAGTCCCAAAATCAGAAAGTCAAAGCCAACACAGTAGTGATGAAGTTGGCACATGTGGTCAAAGCTGTAAACACCCACTCCTCAAGCCTTCAAACAGGACAGACTACCTCAGGTAAAGATCCTCCTCTCCTCATGCACTCAACTGCTCAGCGTCCAGGCGGCTAGCTCCCAGCAGCTCTGGCCCCTGGCAGTTCTCGTCCCAGGCAGTCCTCAGCAGGAATCCTTAGCAGAGATTCTGGCCAGCTCAAAGCAAGATGAGTTCGCAAT
>JAQQSV010019318.1:0-11208 GCA_028646515.1 Pseudochirops corinnae | reverse complement strand
TTGGAATAAGAAGATTAGGAATGATAACCTGGATATGCCACCTGATAGCTGTGTGACACTGGGCAAGTCAGAACCTCTTCTACAATGAGTAGACTGTTGCACATTGTTTCCATATTAAAACTTGAATTTTTTGTTCCTTTTAGGAAAAATAAAATTTTTTCTGAGGTAAAGTTTAGTAAAAAATTAAATAACAGTGTTATAGTAATAATAATGAGAAAACATCTTACAGATTTATGTGTTTTCAGTTTACCTCAGTATGTCCATGCTAACCAAGGGAATAATTTTCTCTGATATTTGAATGTTTTCGTTTCTTGTCAGAGACGCCACAAGAGAGAAAGAAAAGAATCAAAAGAAGTGAATTAGCTGTTTTTTGTTACACTGATGTATCTATAGAAACAGAAATGAAACCTGATCATTGATTAGACAAACAACACAAAATCCTATAGATCAGAAAAATATGTAGTGCTATCTCATTTGGCCTTTAGGATTAGAATATGAGATAGGTCACTTGGAAGTTTTTCACAGTAGCTGATACAGCATTTCCTTGTAAAGGAAGATAGGTTCTTAACCTGGGGTCTGTGAACTTAAAACGTGTGTATATGTACATACACATATATACACCTATATGCATGTGTGTATGTGTATATGTACATACACACATGTATGTATGTGTATATGTGTATAAATTGTTTTTTTTTTCAGTACAATTGGTTTACTTTGTAATCTTCTCATCTCATCTCCAACTGCTTGAACTCATCTTTTCCCCAAAGCCTTCCCCCTTCCAAACTTCTCTCTTGCTGTAGAGCATTGGTTCTCAACCTTCTTAATGCTGCTACCCTTTAATACTCATATGCGTATCTGCATGTGGGCAGACCCACCTGGAGATGGATAGAGGAGTGGTGCCTCAGTTCCTAAGACCATCGGAAATATGTGTTTTCCAATGGTCTTAGGCAAGCCCTGTGACCTCTGTGAAAAGGTTGTTCGACCCCCAAAGGGGTGGTAACCCACAGGTTGAGAACTGCTGCTGTAGAGGATACCACCATCTTTCCAGTCACCCAGACTCAATGTAGGTGTCATCCTCTACTCCTTACATTCTCTTACCCCTCCATATCCAATCACTTGCCAATCCATCAATTTTACCTTCTTAATATTATTTACCTTCACATCTCACAATACACCCCCTTCTCTCTGCTGACATTGTCACCACACTAGTATTGGCCCTCATGTTTTTACACCAGGACTGATGGTTGGTCCCATTGCCGACATGTTGCCACACTCCAGTTCATCCTCCATTCAGTTGCCAGTGATCTACTTGCGGGTCTGATCATCTCACTGCCCCTCTCCCCAAGTAACCACCTGCAAGATCAAAGTCACTTGTTGAAATTCAAAGCCTTTCATAATCTATTCCCTCCCTCCCCTGCCATTTCAGTCTTCTTACACTTAATTGCCCCCCCCTACTTTGCTATCCAATGGCACTGGCCTCCTTGCTCTATGTACCCCATATAAGATACTCTATTTCCCAACATTGGGCACCTTTACTGGCTGTTCCCCCATGCTCTGGAATGCTCTCTGTCTTTATCTCTGTTTCCTAGCTTCCCTGGCTTTCTTAAAGACCCAGTTAAAATCCTGTCTTGTACAACACATATGTCAAGCACACTGAGGCCACATTAGGCCCATTTCCAAGGGCCACTGCAACCAGATTAAAACACAATTGTGAAATATTTTTTAAAATCAATAATACATAGAGAGCATTACATTTTTTTAAAAATATAGCCCACAGGGGTCCATAGATAGATAGATAGATAGATAGACTGATAGATTGATTAGTGGCCTCCATTTCTCTTTTAATTTGATACCACTATTCCAAGGGCAAAGCTTTCTTAATGGGTACCTAGGTGGTCCAGTGAATAAAGCATATGACCTGAGTTCAAATCTGGTCTTCAAATCAGATACTTAGTAGCTGTGTGACCCTGGGCAAGTCACTTAGCCTTGTATGACTTAGTTTCCTCATTTGTAAAATGATCCAGAGAAGAAAATGGCAAACCACTCTAGCATCTTTCCCAAGAAAACTCCAAATGGGGTCACAAAGAGTCGAACACAACTGAAAAATGACTGAACAATATTAATGAATGACTGAACAACAGTAATGCTAGTGTCTGCTCTGTTGATTATTTCCAATTTATCCTGTATATATCTTTTTTTGCATATAGTTGTTTGTATGTTGTATCCCCCATTACATTGTCAGCTCTTTGAGAACAAGACTATCTTTTGTTTTTCTTTGTGTCCCCAGTGCTTAGCATAGTACCTGAGTCACTTAATAACTGTTTATTAACTAATCCTATGTATTTTATTAATTTAAATATGTTTATCTGAGAAGAGGTCCATAGACTTTACTGTACTGTCAAAGGGATCCACAATACAGAACTGGTTACAAACCCTGGTAACAGAGGTAAGAGAAATAAATTCTTCTTCAGTGCTTCAGTGAATTGGATGTTTCATCAGTGCAAGTACTTTCTTTTCAACAGTGCAGATGTCAGCCTTCAAATGTTTTATAATTCTTGTCTGTATAAATCCTACATAGAAGATCATAGGATTACAGGTTTAGAGCTGGAAGGAACTTCAGAGGTCATTTAGCCCATTTCCTTATTTTACACATGAGGAAACTGAGGCTCCAGGAGGTAAAGTGATTTGCACAAAGTTATGTTGCAACAGAGGCAGGATTTAAAACCAGGTCCACTAAATATAGAGCCTGTTCATGTTCCCATGTACCAGATTTTCCAAACATGCTAGAAGCTTTCTTCTGTGTTCCATAATATTGCATGGGAACAAATGCAGCAGTTAAATTGTCAAAATGTTATCTTTTATTCTGGTTTATATAACCAACTCTTCTCCTTTTTATATATTTCTTGGATGGTATCTTTTCTGGACACCATTTTTTGGTGCAGATCATAATTGGCAATAAGCTTACAGCCTACCTATACTTACATTGGATTTCTCCATTGTTCTTCAGGCCACCTGAAATTTTGATTGAGTGAATGAATGAAGCATTGAATAAGCACTCTGCTAAAAGTGCTGGAGATACAAATGTGAAGACAGTCCCTCCCTTCAGGGAGCTTACATTCTAATAAGGGAATACAATGCATACCTATATGCATATAGTGTTTGTAGAAATGCACATGCTATATAAATATACATATGTCTATATAAAATGTGCACACTTGTGCATCATATGTATAGAAATGGTGGCCAAGGAGAGAGGTATTTTGACTTGAAAAACTACTAAGATGGTGAATGGAACCATAAAAGAATAAATTAACAAAATTATTGACAGAAATTGGAAACATTTATTTGATTATATTTCTATAATGATAGAGTTTGAGAACATAGGGTACAAAAGAGGTTTTGTGCTCAGCAGCACAGCACCTGGTGAGAAGATAGAAGAGTGAAATATGTCTGGGGCCCATCTGAAATACTGGGCCAGGTGAGATACCAATCAAACCAGTGGGGCCCTACAGCAAGAATTCCAGTGCTGAAAGGATTTTAAATCATCAGGATATGGGGTCTAGTCACTCTTATAGACAATCAGTTACCTACCTATTCAGCTATATATCATAATCTTGATAACAAGCATTCTTCATTCATGTGGCTTTTCTTGCATATATATATATATATATATATATATATATCGCTGAGGAGAATTTATACAATTCTGAGGCTTGATATTATCAGTACTGTGTCATCCACAAATAACATCTGGAGAATATAACTATAAGAGATCCATTTTGGACTGCACTACATACTCCATGACAATTATCAGACAACTTTGAGCATACAGGCCCTGTTTTATGCCTTAATACTGATGATCATATAAGACTGTTGAACAAAGTTCTCTTTTTGTAGTTATGACTATCAAGAAACTTGTATGATTTTAGCATATGCATGGGAGATCAAGGATTAAATGACAGTATTTGAAGTGCATTTAGCTCTATTAAGTCAAATGTCTTTTTGTTTACATCATTCTTTATGAAGATTTTATAGCAATGATTTTAAAGCATGAGTCAGTAGCTGTTGATATTTACTTATGTAAAGCCACGCATGAGCAGCTTTCCAAAGGACTGCTGCTATGAACAGCTTTCAAGGTTCTTATTACACAGTATAGTGAGCTCTCTATTTCTTCAATAACAAATAAGAGCAAAACATTCATAGAAAATCAAAAATACAGCATTCACCATGTCACAGCTCAACAACTTATCACTAAAATGGCCACATAGTTTTTAAAAAAGTACATTCATTTAGTCAATCACAAAATCCTTAATTCAATCACAAAGTACAGAAGTCAAAGTTCTCCACCTCTAGGTCATAGTAAATCATAATCTTCTCAGTCACTACACAGTATCCAAGTAAAGTCTTCTTTCAGCTTGACTGGAGGCTGGCTCTCAGCTTCTATGTTTCCTCTTTCATGGTCCCAGCTCCAACTGTCACCTGGGTTCAAAGGCAGGCAGCTCCCAGTTCCTTGTCCAGCTCCTTGTCCAATTCCCATTCCATCTTGAAGTTCACAGTGCCCAGTCCTCCTCAACTCCTTTATATTTCCTATTTCTGGGAACACAAAGCTTGACAGAGCCACAATAATATTCACACACATTGCCAGCACCATCATCAATTCAATATCTGCTTGTGAAATCAACTCAGACACACCAACAAGGTTTGAGAACTCAACACAAATCATCAATACAGAAATCAACAATGAAAGACCCACAAACAAGGTCTAAGAGGTCAATACAAATCATCAATAAAGTCCTGGGACCTCCAAAACCCTCCTCCAGGACTTCTGTAAACATACAATCAGAAAATCCTCTTTCAGGGCTTCCAGTAAGGTCCCAGGGCTTCTGTACAAAGTATCACAAACAAACATCAACACAGACAGAGCAGACAAACAGAGTGCGAGGATACCACAAGTTTTCTCCTTTTTGACTCTTCCACCACAAGTCTAAGTTCTCTTCTCAGTTCTTCTTAATTCTCAGTTCAATCTTCAGTCCAGCAATAGCAGCCCAGCCTCTAGATGCTGGCTGAGAGAAATTCTCCCTCTTCCTTTCCCCTCTCCCCAGCAGCTTCCCTGCCTCCACGATGCTTATCCCAAGAAGTTCTGTCTGTCCAGCTTGTGCTCTTCCTTAAATGTGGTATAGTTCCTCCCTGTTCAGCCCCTTCCTGTTACATCAGCAACAGGGGTTCATACCTCCTGTTTCTTTACAGAGGCTTTAATTTGAAACTACAGGTTAAGTACCTGTTAGCTTAGCAATATAAAGGGATCTTCAAATTTCATTACTATTACAACTTATAACTTTTGTTTATATATTTTGTTTTATATGACATGCATTTTCCCAATATAGCCATATCACCACTCTTCCATCACCCTAGAGAGCCTTCCCTTAAAGTAACATAAAATAGAGGGGGAAAAAAGCTGTTTAGTAAAACTAACCAATATATCAACTGTGACACTGTGTGCAGAGTACTAGACCCATTTTCCACCTCTCTTTCCTTACAAAGGAGGGAGAGAGGTATATTCTTATTTCTTCTTTGAGCCAAGCTTGAGTATTTAAATATATAATGCTCTGTTTCAATTTTTGTTTTTTCCATTTAAATTTTTGTTGTAATTGTTTCCTTGGTTCCACTTACTTTGTATCAGTTCATATGTCTTACCATGCTTCTCTGTAGTCTTCATTTTCATTGTTTCTTGTTCAGTCATTTTCAGTCACGTCCAACTCTTTCTTGGCAAAGATGCTGGACTTGTTTACCATTTCTTTTTCCAGATCATTTAAAGATGAGGAAACTGAGGCAAACAGGGTTATGTGACTTGCCCAGGATTAAATAGCTAGTAAATGTCTGAAGCTAGATTTCAACTGAAAAAGATGAGTCTTTTCTGACTCCAGCTAGGAACTCTTAGCTGCCCTGTTGAAGAGGGTTTAGGGAGAAAGATAATTAATGAGTTCAGTTCTAGGCATGTTGAATTTAAGGTCTCCACTAGATATCCACTAGATATCCAGTTCAAGATATCTGAAATGCAGATGGAAATGTGAGAATGAAGGTCAGAAGGGAGAACAGGACAGGGACAGGTAGATTTGAGAATCATCAGCATAGAAATGGTATTTAAATCCATGTGAGCTGATAAGATCAAGTGAAGTAGTTTAAAGGGAAATGAGAAGAAGGCCTAGGACAGCCCCCTCTGGGACCTACAGTAATCCAGGGATGACCTTGGATGAGGATCTTCCAGGTATCTTGAAAATTGATTGCTCATTGCTTGCTTTGTCTGTAGGATGGGTTTGGTTTCTTCGTATGACTTGAGGTCTGGACCAGTTATTCCTATCTTTATCTTCTTTACTACTGCCTCCATTTCCTTATACGGTATAAGGGTGAGGTTGATTGATTTTCCCAGTCCTACCATGCTTAAATTAATTGGATGCTCAATCAATCAGGCATAAACAATTAAATCCTTGAAAGCATTTTGATGAAGTGCAATGATGACCGACAGGAATACATCCTTGTACATTTGCAAATAATTCAAGATTTAATTTAGATTCCTTTTCAAAAATATTTTATTTCAACTTCTTATTGTTGCTTTGTAAGCTAACTCTTTCTATTTTTTTTGTCTGGGATGAAGTACTTTATCAGAGAAGATAAAAATGCTTAATTAGAATTCTTGTTCCCCACCATATTTTGGGAAGTGATACTTTAATTAGATTTTTAATTATTCAAACTACATTCTACAGTATTGATTCTTCACTAGCTGCCTCTAAAGAAATTGAATTCATCATGTCAGCCCAGTATAAAACTTGTTCATGCTAGTGACATCATCTAAAATAACCATTCTCAAAAAAAAAAAATCATACTTCTCAAAGATAGATTCCATACTGTAGCCTGGAATTGAAATATGATAAAGGTACTTCAAAGTCTATACTACCCCAATTATTCTTCTTCTCTAATTGCTGATCCCATCTAAAACTGTATGTCTTAAACTTGTTCAGAATATCACGTCACCAAATAATTGGAAAAAAACTCAACAGCCCAATATTAAAGATTAGCAGAATCTTTGAACAAAGGATAACAAAAACAAAGATTAATATACAAATACAGCATATTTTCCTATATGTTTTTCAGTTTCTATATTACTATCTATATTGACATGATCATCTGTTTAGTTTAGGATTGGTTATTATGATACTACTACTATTGTCAGTTAATAAACACTTAGTAAGCACCTGCTGTGTGCCAGGCACTGTGGTAAACATTTTTAAAGAATAAATATATTAGTGCTTTTTATATTACTGTATAATTACAAAGATGAGGCAAGAGAGTATGTTTTAGAAGTCAGTGTATTAGGAAACAAAATACTTGGTTTCTGGACAAAAATCATAACACTAGATTGTTATTTTGTTATGTCAGGCTTATCTCAGTTTCTTCATCTGTAAAATGGGGGTTAATGATACTCATTTTAACCATACCACAGATTTGTTGCAAAGATTAAAGGTGAATCTTCTTGTGAAAATATGTAAAATCTCTTGGTAGAACAATAAAATTGTTAAAATGGGAATAACATCAGTTTCTGTTTAACCCATTTCACAAGATTGATCAGTGATTGAGGCATGTTATTATATGCAAAAAGTCTTTTAAAATTACAAAATATGGGGCGGCTAGGTGGCGCAGTGAATAGAGCATCTGCCCTGAAGTCAGGAGGACCTGAGTTCAAATCCAGCCTCAGACACTCAACATGTATTAGCTGTGTGACCTTGGGCAAGTCACTTAACTCCAATTGCCCTGCCTTCCCCCCTCCAGAAAAAAAGCAAAAAAAAAAAAATTACAAAATATTATATAAATACAAAGTATAATCCTTGTATATACCAAGTATTAAATTGGAATAGTCATGTAGGCAAAAACTAAACCATCTAAAATAGTTTGTTTTAAGAAATAATAAAACACAGCAAAAAACAGTTCCAGTAAGACATGCAGACTCCCAAATCTATCTAGCTCCCTTTCTCTTTCTGAGCTTGTCTGCCTTTTAGACATCTTTAGATGTATCATATGCATCTCAAACTCCACATGTCCAAAACAGAACTCATTATTTTTCCTCCAGAACCCAACTTCTTCTTTTTGTCTTTTTTTGGAGGGGGGAAGGCAGGGAAGTTGGGGTTAAGTGACTTGCCCAAGGTCACACAGCTAGTAAGTGTTAAGTGTTTGAAGCTAGATTTGAACTCAGGTCCTCCTGAGTCCAGTGCTGGTGCTTTACTCACTGCACCACCTAGCAGCTCCAAAACCCAACTTCTTCTTAACTTTCTTTTTTCTGTCAAGTGTTCCTCTATCATTCCAGTCACTTAAGTTCCTAACTTTGAATCCATCCCTGTTTCTTCCATCAAATCCCAAAGTCAATTAGTCTCCTAGTATTGTTAAAAATCTACCTCCACTTCACACCTCACACCTGTCCCCTTCCCTGGCATGGCTCCCAATTTAATTCCAACCTTCATCTCCTCTCACATGAACTACCACAATAGCATCCTAACTTGTGGGGAGCCAAGGAGGCCTGATCCAGGACTCAGATAAAAATCTTGACAGAGTGCCCTAATTAAGCACTTTCGTAATGCGGCTTTTTGTTAAGCTAGCTTTTTCTTGGGCCACTTTTGTCATGGGCTACACTTAAAAGGACCTTTATTTGAGATCTTGAGATCAAATGCTTTACCCACAAACTTCAGGCACCTAGTCTTATCAAATTATCCATTCTGTGTTACTTCCAGACTATAACAGACTAAGATAATGGTAATAAAACTCGAGTCCTTTTTTCTTTTGTATCATTCGTTCTATAAAAACCTTGCTCAAAGAATCATTAAATGGAGTTCCTGGTTCTTCCTTAAACCACCCACATGGTCTGGTCATTTCTTATTCACATTCCCAATCATACTTAAGTGCTGGCCACTGAGCAGCCCATGACATAACTGGTCACCAAACCTAAAAAGTAGTTATGACCATGGATGTCATAGTCCTTCTCAAGAAACTTTAGTTGGCTCTCTTTTTCTTCTAGCATAAAATCTAGGATAAACTCCTTTTTTTTGGTATTTAAAATCCTTTATAACATGTATAACAACTTCAAATTGCTTATTATTTCAGTGAGGGGGAGGTGAGGGAGGAAGAATGAAAATTTGGAACTCAAAATTGTTTTTAAAATGAATGTTAAAAATTGTCTTTACATGTAACTGGGGGAAACTTTTTTTTAAAAAATCCTTTATCACCTGGCTCCTATCTGTCTGCTAATTTTAAAAAATATCTCCCCCTCATAACTCAGAATTCTAGTCAAAATATCTTATGATCTTACAATAGCACTTCCAATGCCCACATCTCTAGCTTCTTTGACCTTGCACAGACCGTCTCCCAATCATAGAATGGTCTCTCTCCTCATTTCTGCCTCATGAAATCTAGCTCCATACAGGGGTGAATGGGGTGTTCATGAGGACTAGTAGCTCAAGTATGAGGGCATGCTGAGTCCTTTTCAGGGATGTTTGACTAACTTTGGTATCCACCTGATTCACTCAACTCTCACATGTGGCTTCTAGAAGTTGTAGCATGCACAGTGGCCATACCCCAGTAAACTATATTAGCAGATAGGTTAAACCAGGTTGAAGGTAACCAACAGGCTTCAAACCTGTAGATGAGTTCTGGGGATGTCTACCCTAATCATGTGAAGATTTTCCCAAGCAGAATGGGCCAATGAGAACAGTTTGTTCCAACAGCCATGAAGGCAGCTAAAGCAGAGCTGTGGAAAGCTTAGAGTTTGGTCAGGCATCAAAGACACCAAGGTCATCCAGGAGCCAACGCCAGTTTCTTGACTTTTGTCCTGCCATTGGACTTTAATAACTTAGGAAGAAAGAGTGAGTCCAATGACTTTGTGCAACTCTGCCTCACTTAAATCCAATTCACACACAAGTCAAGACATCACTCTGTGATGTTATTAGTCCTCTTCAAAAACAAAGACAAGCAAGAGCTCCATGCTCACCTCAACTGCTATATCCTACCTACAGAATGAATTTGTTTGTTTGGCCTTTCCTTATCCCTCCCCCCAATTACTTTGTATTTAATGTGCATTTATTTTGTGTTTATTTATCTGTGAACTCTCTTACCACATGAACAGGCTTCCACAGGAATACCTATAAGCTCCTTGAGGGCTTGAAGGACCATTTTTGTTTTTGTCTCAGTAGCACCTAACATAATTCTAGCATATAGTATAGAGAACACTCAGTCAGTTAAGAAGCATTTATTTATTAAATGTTTAGTATTTTCCAGACATTGTGCTAAACTCTGGGGATATAAAGAAAGAAAAAAACCTCAACATGTTTCCTGTCCCAAGGAACTCATTCTAATAGGGCTTAATAAATGTTTGCACAATTGATTTGAATCTGACAAGATGCCTATAATCCAGAATTCAAATGATTTGGCTACAAGCTGAACTGGTTTACTTTTGGAAAAAAGTTATCTTTCTTTAGGCTCTGTTAGTTAAACAGCAAATAAGATTAGAAAGGTAGCTTTTCCTATTTAAGAGAAAAAAATTGTTCAAGTACTATAGAAGTTCCAATTTATATTCAAACAGTGTATTTTAATTTTAATATAAGAAAATGGCCTCATTTCTGCAAGTGTTTAGTATGCCAATACTAGTAATTTGATCTGTTTATAAAATCAAAGCTAGAATGTTGCTGTAATTGCATTTCTTTACAAATATTTTATTATAATTGTCTTATGCTAATTTACCCCAAACTTCCCCCAATTAGTCCATTTATTATATGCTTAGCAATTATTAAGATGTAGTACTATTCTTTTTTACTCATCTTACTTTCACAAACAGATACCACATGATTTTATATATTGCTTTATTCTTTTTAACAAATGCATGACATTTCCCTATTCAGGTGAAACTCTATTCACCTGTTCTATCCCTATTCTTTCTCTAACTAGGGTAACGATTTTCATGTTCTTTCTTTCTCTTCTCTTTTTCCTGTAACTAGACCAAAGTGCATAACACTTTCACTGCCTTTTTGTCAGATACTTTTTATTAGCTACTACTAGGGGCGAGGCTAGTCAATTTTATCTTTGCTGAAAGGTAATGCTACCCAGCTATGCTGACAGAGCAGCACTAAGGAATGGAAATTCTTCTATTTTCTCATTGTGTTTGTAAAT
>JAQQSV010019317.1:0-11208 GCA_028646515.1 Pseudochirops corinnae | reverse complement strand
TGTAACTTCTGAAAGTTTTCTCAGTATGAGGATAGGTGAAGGGAATACAAATGTATATATATGTATACATATACATATATCTATAAAGGAGGGCTTATATATGTGTATGAACACATATCTGAGTACGTATATATATGTGTACATAGAGGGCACAGGATCAATTGAATAGGAAGGGATGACACTCTAAAAGGTGAAATTCTGAGGTGGGAGAGGATTACTATGAGAGGAGACAGGGAAAGACAGAATGGGGTTAATCATCTCATATAGAAGAGGCTAGGGATAACTGTTACAATGGAGGGGAAGAACAGGAAGGCCAAAGGGAAAGGGTCAACCTTACTCTTATTCAATTTGGCTTTGAGAAGGAATGACATAAGCTCTAAACTGGGTATCTTGCCACACAAGAGAGTAGGGGGGATAGGGATGAGAGGTATGATGATGGAGGGGAGGGCAGGGTGGGGGGGAGGGTTGCTTTAAGTACACACTTCTGTAAAGGGACAGGGATAGGGTAGAGAATAGAGCGGGGTGGGGTGGGATAGGAAGAAGGGACATATAATCAGTCTCTCACAATATGTCCACTGTGGAGATGTTCTGCGTAACTACACATGTACAGCCTGCATTTAATTGCTTGTCCTTCCAGTAGATGTGGGTGATGAGGGAGGAAGGGAAAGAATCTAGAATTTAAAGTTCTATAATCAAATGTTAAAAATATATATGTATGTAAAAAAAAATGTGAGTGTCTAACCATAAAATGAGTTCATCTGCCTTTAATAATTATCAGACAGGTACTTTAATAAAGGAGAAATAATTTCACTTTTAAAAAAAAGAAAGTGTTCTCTATATATGATGTTCAGTCCATGTACTGGGGGTCAAATCATGGCTTGGATGCCACCATCCTCCAATGGAGAGCTTTCCTTGTCCCTCTGGTGGAAAGATTCTTAAAGTTTTTGGTGTTTTGGACCCCTCCCCACTTAGGCAATCTGGTGAAACTCATAAAGCCCTTCTCAGAACAATGTGTGTTGCCTATATTCATAATAGAAGGAAATGCAAATTTTCATTTAGAGGTTAGTGGAAGGAAAGATATAATTTTTTTCCCCATCCAAGTTCCTAGAACCTCTGAAATCTATTCATAGCCTCCAGGTTAAGAACTTCCTAAGGTATTAATGCTCTCCTCCCTTTAAATTTTTGAATTACTTGTATACCTCTGGAAACACATGCTTGTTTCCTCCCAGTAGAATGTAAGCTCTTTGAAGGCTTCAGGGACTTGCCTCTTTGTTTTTACCTAAGAGTAATAATGCCTGGAAGGCAACTGGAAGGCTCAGTGGATAGAAGGATGGACCTGAAGTCAGGAACACCTGGGTTTAAATCTGGCCTCAGACACTTACTAGCTGTGTGACCCGGGGCAAGTCACTTAACTCTATTTGCCTCAGTTTCCTAATCTGTAAAATGAGTTGGAGAGGGAAATGGCAAATCACTCCAGTATCTTTGCCAAGATAGACCCTACCTGTGGGGTAATAATAATAATAATATATACATATATGTACACATATATACATATACACACATATACATATACACACACATATATATATATATACACATACATGCATATATATGCATGTATGTGAGCTTTTGACTTCACATTCAATGATCTTTTTGCCAAATTGCAAATGCACTCAGCTCCAGTTATGGAAGATGCCCCTGCCTTCTGATTTCAATTTTATAGAATATTCCTGCCCCTCCACACTCTCTAGGCAAACTGAACTACTTTCACTGAAAACACAAGGCACACCATCTTATGTGATAATGATCCCTTTGTTCGGGCTGGTCCTGTGAAGTTGCAGTCCTTGGATCCAATACTTCAAAGTCCAACTCAGAGATCACCTCCTGCAAGAATCCTTCCTCGAGAACCTATGTCAGGAATGACCTGGATTCCCAGGTGGATACTGTAAAGGTATTGTGCTGTCCAATGTCACGAACATTTAGCTCATGGCTAGAAATTGAACACAGGCCTGTTATTGCCACTGTCCAAACTCACTGGGAGCTCTTCATGTGGACTGAAGGCTTACCTTATCTAAAATCACATCCTCCCCCAGTACTTACATAGTAGGTTCACAGATCATAGATTTAGAATTGATAAGAAAACCACATGCCTGAAAGAACTGTCATTGGGTCTAAACCTCAATTTTTAATGAGAGGAAACTGAGCTGCAGAGAGGTTGAATTACTTGCCCAAGGCCATACAACATAATCTATGAGGTAGGATTCAAACTTGGGTCTTTTTGAGCACTTTATTTATGACTTCTAGCTGCTAGATTAAAAATTTGCTTGCTGACTTGCATGATGAACTCACATATGTGAAGTGTGTCTTTTTCTTTCTCATGCTTTCCTTCTTCAATATAACTAACACAGAGCTAGGTACCCAGATGGTGCTCAGTAAAAGCCAAGTTAAAATGAAAGCTTCATAAATCCAATGGGGATCAAAAAACTTCTATTTGGAAGATGAAATTTCAAATCCAGACAGCAGAGGGCAGCAGAAACACAGGAATAACGTTCCATGGGCATAGAGCCCCACAGTCTCTTCTAGAGCTGGCTCAACTATTTGGTTCCACAGTGACAGGCTACATTATTCAGCATTGCTACATCAGAATGTCTGAAGTGTTAGATGCAGATGGTGGACTTTAATTTTCATCTAAGAGAAACCACTTGTTTTACATTTTGTTTAAGGCAAAGAAAAAGTTCCATTGGTGAGGAGTCATTAGAATATAATGGGAAAGGGCATTGGTCATGGGGTCTACATTCAAAACCTGCCACTTACTACTAATGTGACCTCAGTTTCCCCATCTATAGATGCAGGCAGTATCATGTGGTGGATAGAGTGCTTGATTCGATGTCAAAGAACTGGGTAAATCTTGCCTTTGCTAGTTACTAGCTGTGTGAATGAATCTGGGTACAGTCACAAACTCTCTGAGCCTCAGTTTCCTTATTTTTAAAATGGGGTGGTTGAACTCGATGGTCCCTAAGTTGGATTCTAAGGGTTCTTAGAAGTCTACATGATCTTCTTTGTAATCACCTTCATTTCTTTTCCCCAGGGTGATTTGGCCAATGTGTGACTGCTTTGGGGAGTCTTAAAAAAAGAAAATTGACCGAATGATACCAAGGTTATAATGACCTTGCTTAGGGTATATTTTGCTACCCACATCTAGGCAATAAACTTTAGGGGCAAGAATCATTGGAAGGGAAAAAGGGAAGTGGGGACAAGAATACATCACCCAAGTTATGCAGGGGCCTTTCTTCCTGGTTGCTCTTCCAGATCTTCTGTGGTGACATCTAGGCAGTCCCACACAGTATGGTCACACTGAAATGGGGAAGCTGAGTCCAGGTGTTTTATAGGAGAGGGCTGGGAACTCTCACTTAGGACTATCTGATTGGCTTCCTCTCTCTGAGGTCATAGGCAGGCTTGCACCAATAAATGAACTTGCGCGGAAGTTTCTAGCAAGAAAGATTCCAGACATGCGGGAAGGGGAGTGATCCAGAAAATGGGTAGTGGGTATCAGGCAAGAAGAGGGATTTGTCCAGACAGAGATTTTTCAGGCTATTTCCAAAAGTTTATTTTTTTTTTTTTAGAAATCTATATGATTATTTCTTTGATGGCATCAATGGATCCTGACACATCAATGTAATTCCTGTGCTTTTCAGGTCTGGAGATGAGTTTTCTACAATTCCTCATCAAGATTTTAAAGGTCTTATTGCAGACATTGATTCTAAAGTCAGACACTTTGCCCACCTGATTTCCATTTCTTTCTTAGCAATGGTAAATTCTGAAGAAGCTTCTGTTGTTGGTGGGTCCTCCAATATAAAGAACGGTTGGAGATCCTTGGGATGGTTAGACTGTAGAACATTACAGGAGTTGGAGCTGGAAAAGGGACCTTAGAAGTCTACTAGCTCAACCCCTTTATTTTACTGATGAAGAAATTGAGACCCAGAGAGAAGTTCTTTGCCCGAGGTCACATAGGTAGTAAATGAAAAGCCTGGGATAGAACCCAGGTCTCTGATTCCATACCTTTTGAACCAAACTTCACTGCCTCCCATTCAAACAAATGTTTGTTGAATTAATGAATGAATAATGAACCTGCAGCCTTTTGAGAATTTGGGATGGAAGTGATAGGAAAACCAAATGCCTGAATGCTGATTGGGAATGGGATAGAGGCAGCCAGGGAAATCAGGGAAGTGAGAACATATCATTCAAACAGCTCTGAAGGCAAGGGCAGGTTGGGATATGGGAATACTGGCAGCATGAGAGAACATTAGGCTATTAAAACTGGAAGGGACAAAAGACATCATTAAGTCCAAATCTGCCGTTTTTACAAAGTGAGAGTGGAAATGATTTGCCCAAAATCACACAGCTAGTTTGTGAGTCAGGCCTTTTGATTCCTAGTAGAGTTGAAGGTCCTTTTCAGTTCTGTCAGTTTTTGGTTCTGTAAGGATGCTATAGGCATCTTGGAGCAAGAAAGGACTCTTAAGGTCAGAGGAGCATAGAGTTGGACATTAACTTCAAGGTCATCTAGTCCAATCTATTAATTCTATGGATAAGGAAATTAGAAGTCTAAGGAATATTAAGTGACTCACAGTCTCATTGGTAGTAAGGGCCAGAGTTGGGATTATAACTCAGATCCCATTACTTCAAGTTTAGCACCCTTCCCAAGACCTTATGTTGCCTTGTGTCATTTAGCCCAACTTATAAGGAGGCAGTAATCTTCTCTAGAACATCCCTGACAATTAGCCATAGATAGCCTTCACCTGGGCACCGCTAGCTGAGCAATTCATCTCTTCTTCATAAGGCATCCCATTGCACTATTGAATAGTTCTTCTAGTCTGTTTGACCTAAAGCTATATGACTGTGGTCAAGTGTCCTAGTATGTTGATCTCAGATTACTCATCTTCAAAATGGGAATAATAATAATAGTGACCTTTCTGCCTGTGAATAAAGCTTATAGAGCACCATATGACATTTGGGCATATCCTCCCTCCCCTCTTTACTTATTGAATTCTTACTCATTCTTTAAAGCCCAATTCAAATGCTGCTCCCTCCAGGAAGCCTTCCCTGACCTCCTCCTGCTGGTAACTATTTCCAGGACCTTGCATAATACTCAGTTTACCCCATTTTGATGGGATACACTTACAATATTGTGTAATATAGTAATTGTGTGATGTAGTGTACAAGTCACATCCTCTATGAGACTAAGAGGGCAAGGATTGTGTCTTATCTAAACTTTGGATCTCACTTGGCACTTTGAACAGTATTCTGCATGTAATTGGTGCTTAATAAATGAGTGGACTTGGAGTCAGGAAGATCCTGAGTTCAAATTCTGCCTCAGACACTTACCAGATGTGCAACTATGGACAACTTACTTACTCATTTCTCTTATCTGTAAAACGAGGGATTTGGATTCGATGGCCAGCCTCAAAGGTTCCTTTCAGCTCCATATCTGTGATCCTATGATCATAAATGTAAGCTCTTATTTATAATACTTATTATTGCTGTCAAATCTCTTCAACAGTAATGGTTTCTTTTTTCTTCCTTTGTTAGGGTACTTTGGGAATGGCTTCAGAGTTCCAGAAAGAAGGAAGGAGAGAAACAAGCATTTTAAACACCTACTATGTGCCAAGCAATGTGCTTTATAAATATTACCTTATTTTTCCCTCACATTAGCCCTGAGAGGTAGGTACTATTATAATCCCCACTGAAGAAACTGAAGTTAAGTTACTTGACCAAAGGCACCCAGCTAGCTAGGTAACTGAGGCTGGATTTGAACTCATCTTCCTCCCTGTAGGCCCAGACCTCTAACCTCTAACCACTATGTTGCGAGATACAAATACAAGATAAGTTGGGTGATAGAGAAAGGATCAATATAGAAAGAAAAAAAGGAGAAAGGAGATTTCAAAGCACTGTCTAGAAATCATCCATCCTTGGCAGAAAAAAGAATTCCTAGCGAAATGCATTGTGCCCCCTAGAGATGAAGACTGCACTCTGGGCCTGAGTTGATCCAGGGGTGATAGAAGGCTGAGTTATATTCACAAATTCTACTAGCGTACACGTATTTCACTACTGATAGGCTCCTGTTTGAAGCCATAATGAGAAAAAGTCAATTACACCACACAACGCCCTTGAGGTCACCTTGTAATTGCCAATCATGGCATTCCTATGAAAGAACCAGGAATGACTGGGCTGCTGGGAAACAAAACTGATGATTCTCCTCCTGCTTCTCCTTCCCCTCCCCACACAAAGATCTCAGTTGATGTCTCGCATCACTGTTTGGCTTCCTCAATATTTAATAAAATGTTGAACTCAGAGGGCTGCTTTCCAAATGTAGAGAACTGCAGATGAATGCTCTCTGAATGACATGGTTATTTACTCCCTGAAGTCTAGCCAGGCTGGGGAGGAATCAGTTTGAAGTTTTCTCAGTCCAGAGATAGGAGGGAGGCAAGGTCTGGGACAAAAGGATCAGACAGGGATTAGCAGTGGGATCAAAAGGCATGAGTATAGGGAGATGGAGACTGGAGGCTGGATGGACCAGGCAGTTTCTATGCTCAAGAAACAAAGAAACTCCAATAACTCTCTCACCACAGGCAGAAATGCAGAGCCTCCTAGGAGAAATCCCAGAGTGAAAGAGTTTTGAGAAACAAATTACTTATTCTACCCATTTTAGTCTTTCATTCCGGTTCAGGGAGAGATATAGGAACTGAGACTGAATCTTTGATTTCATTGGCATTGGGAACTGATGGACAAAGGATCTTCCTTTACCAAGCAAGTTGGCATCTTGTTAAGAGTCTTAAAGATTGGGGCAGCTAGGTGGATAGAACACTGGCCCTGGAGTCAGGAGAACCTGAATTCAAATCTGATCTCAGACTCATAGTAGCTGTGTGACCCTGGACAAGTCACTTGACCCTGATTGCCTTCAAAAAAGTCTTATAGATTTAGTGACTTGCCTAGGGTCATATAGCCAGCACATGGGGAGAGGACTTGAACTCAGGCCTTCTTGGCTCCAAGGCTCACCTCCTATCCACTACACCACATTTCCTCTCAGACACTGATAAAATCAAGATAAAGTCAGTTCTGCCTCCTTCCAAACCCAACAGGATAGCCCTTGTCTAGGTAGAATTTATGATTTTGGAATTGATGGCAGGTAGAAGTCAGAGGGAAGATGATTTCAGTTTGATATAAGATAAACTTTTCTTCCACACCTTGTCTCTCTCTTTGAAATTGTTTCAAGACTCAGCTTAGGTGTCCCTTGAGTACAGGAGCCCTCCCTGATCACCTTCAGTTAAAGGGCATCTCACCCTCATCATGATTTGTTTTTTTGTTATTTGTTTTGTTTTTTGGAGTGGGGGAGGCAGGGCAATTGGGGTTAAGTGTCTCGCCCAAGGTCACATGGCTAGTAAGTGTTAAGTGTTTGAGGTCAAATTTGAACTCAGGTCCTCCTGACTCCAGGACCAGTGCTCTATTCACTGTGCCACCTAGCTGCCCCCATTTTTTTTTTTGGAGGGCTCTTTGTTGGGATCTCTCCTTTACCTCTAACATTTAACCTTTAATTATACTAGTGTTCATGTCTTACTCCTGCTTAAACCTTTAGCCAAAAGTGGTCATGTTTCCCCTTTTCAGAGCTCCTATGCTAGGCCCTGGGGATACAAAGAAGAAAAGAAACCAGAATAATACCTGCCCTCAAGGAGTTACTTTCCACTCATAATGGGGGACTAGTGGAATACAACATGTGAACTGGTAAGTCAATACAAGATGATTTGAGCCATGTAAAGAGGTTTAATAACTCCTTTGGGGTAGGGATTAGAATAAGTGGTTGCTATAATCCCTTTCATTTATTAAATATTATGATTGTGATTCTGTGACTAGCATCCTTTATAGGTTGGAGGGCTCACTGGCCATCACCTCTACCCCTCCCTGCCCTCCTCCAGACACTTTAAATGAACAACAGGAGCACTTTCATCCAACAAGTCTTAGTCAAAACCAAACCCAAGTCCAGCTACCCAAAAGTACCCTCTGCTAGCCAGGAGGATATCTATCCACCATCCTCTATCAGCCCATCACTGAAGTTACCCAGGCTAGCTACCTCTGGGATACCCTTCAGCAAAAATGACCTTCTGTAATCACCTGCCATCCTTAATCCTCTTGTCAGTGGAGTCAAGTCAAGAAGCATATATTAAATGCTTACTACATTCCAGTTGCTATTTGAAAGACTGTGTGTGTGTATGTGTATACATATATATGTATAAGTAGGTATATGCACACATACATATACATATATACATATATACACATACATATGCACACACACATATGAATAGTTCCTACCTTCAAGGAGCTTATAGTCTGTTGGTGACGAGTGGGTGCAACATGTAAATACCTATGTACATACAAGATATATACAGGAGAAACTGGAATTAATCTCAGAGGGAAGGCACTAGTATGAAGTGCAACCTGGAAAGGCCTCTTGCAGAAGGCAGGATTTGAGCTGTGTCTTGAAGGAAGCCAGGAGATGGATGTAAGGCATTCCATATACAGGGGATAGCCAGTGCAAAAGCAAGGAGTTGGGAGATAAAGGAACAGCAAGAAAGCCAGTGTCACTGGATTGTAAAGGGCATGGATGGGAGTAAACATTGGAAAAATTAGAAAGAGCCATGTTGTGAAGGGCTTTAAAAGCCAATAGCATATTTTAAAATGATTTGGTGCGGAAGGTAATAGGGAGCCAGTGAAGTTTATTGAGTGAGGGGTGTGTATATGTGTGACAAGGTCAGACTTTAGCTTTAGGAAGACTATTTGATCAGCTTGAATGGAGAATGGAGTGGAGGAAGAATTGAGGCAAGTAGAACAACTAGATTGCTATTGTAACAGTCTGTACCAGTAAAAGGCCTGTACCAGTTTGGTGGCTGGGATAGAGAAGTGGAGGTGTGTGAGTGACGTTGCTAAGGTAACAGATTAGATATGGGCAGTGACTGGGAGGAGCGTGGTACCTTGGACAGCAACGGAGCACTATTCTTTCCACTCCTACTTCTCTAGTTTCTCTTGTTTCTCTCCAATTTGTTTCACTCTAATTTGATAGTCCCCCCAAACCATGGCATATTAGTACTACAGGTATTGTTACCCTTAATTACTGTTGATGATAATAGGATCGAATATTTACAGCTCAAAGGGACCTCAGAGGCCATCTCTCCTTATCTATCACTAGCCACTTTGGAGAATATTGTCCTATCCCCCTCCTCCCATTTTCTTATCCTCATCCCTCTCAACTTTACCCCACCCAAGTCTCACTCCAATCCTTCCCACACCTTCTGGAATTCGTACTCCATAATGAACAATTCTCTGTTTATCATGAACAAACTCCTCCTCATCCTGGATTCTTTTTCTCACACATTTCCCATTTATTATTCCTCTACTAAGACTTGACTCATCTCTGACACCATTGCCTCCCCAGCTTTCTTCTCCAACACAAAGTGTACCTGCTCTTCCCAGCCCTTGGGTCTTACAAGAGGAGTTAGAATACTCCTTGCTCCCATCATCATTTCAAGATTCTCCCTTGACCTTCTTTACTCAACCTTTCCTCTTATGAAATGCACTAAAAAATTTCCTACCTATTTGGAATGATAGTAGCTGAGATAAACCAGTTCCCAGGTCATTCTCTCCCCTTCCTCAAGTAGTTGAGTTCCTGGCTCATAATTTTCCTCTACGCATCAGTTCCTGTCATTCAGTTCGGAGGCTTTAATATCTACTTAGATCAGAGTCCTTTATATGGAGATAGATTTTAGGAGATTCATGACCTTGAATGGAAAAAATTGCATATTTATTTTCACTAACCTTTGATATCCTTTATAATTTAATGTATTGTTTTTGTGTTAAAAATTTTCTTCTGAGAAGGGGCCCACAAACTTCACTAGACTGGTATAAAGGGATTCATGGCCCAAAACAATTAAGAACCACTGATTTAGCTAAACCTTCAAACTCCCTGGCCTCTTAATTCTTCAGTCTCCTTAAATCCTATAACCTTCCTTTATTTCACCTTAGTCATGAATAGGGATAGTTACACCCTAGATTTCACCATTATCCATCTATAAATGTTCCACTTCCCTAATAAGAAACTCTGCCATTCCCCAATCTGACCATAACCTCCTATAATTCTATCTCTCTTAAACTTGTTTTTCACCTCATTCAGACCTCCCATCCCTTTAACTCTCAAGATTTTCTCAGATCATTATACCTGCTCTGATTTCACCTTCCTCCAAATTTTTCTCAGTCTTAGTCATTTCAATTCCACATTCTCCTTTGCTCCATATAAATGTAAGCCCTGGATTAACCATACCATCTACTTCCACTTCTACCCAACAGCTGCTCAACAAAATAGGAGGAAGTCTCACAACTCTGCTAACTGGGTACATTACAAATTCATGTTATCCAAACTTAAATGGGCTCTCACTGTATCAAGACAGCTCTTTTATCCCTCCCTACCTCACTCCTTACAGAAGCTATTCCAAACCCTCTCTTTCCTCTTCAAACTTCACCTTTCCATTTCTTCCTCCCTTCCACACTCAATCAAGAACCTTGTTTCATTACTCAGAAAATTGAAACTATTTAATGTGAGCTTCCTCTCCTCCTCTCTTACTCTCAAAAGTTTTTGACATTATCTCCCACTCTTTCCTCCGTTCTCCAAGTGTCTGACAAAGAGATGGTTATTAT
Organism: Pseudochirops corinnae; assembly: GCA_028646515.1. Classification (NCBI taxonomy): domain Eukaryota; kingdom Metazoa; phylum Chordata; class Mammalia; order Diprotodontia; family Pseudocheiridae; genus Pseudochirops; species Pseudochirops corinnae. Next base: position 468 of record JAQQSV010019317.1, on the reverse strand, counting down.
CCTTACTGAGGTCATCCTCTCTATAAGTGCATATGATCATATCCACTGTTGTTTTCTCCAGTATACTGCATCCACAATCATCCTTCCTCACTCTTAAATTTTTTTAATCTTAAAATATTCAGCATTTTATTACTTTCAAACACATACAGTAGTTAGAACTAGAGTTTCAAAGTATAGCAAATTAGGTCCTTAGGGTAATTGATTTAACAAATAGATAAGAATGATTTGTATCTACCATATTCATTCTTTTTTTTTAAATTTTATTATAATTTGCATCATTCATTTCCACAAGATTTTGAGTTACATATTTTCTCCCCCTCTTTGCCCCACCCACCGCCCCAAAACAGCCATCCCAGTGTGTCCCCCCTCCCCCAGTCTGTTCTCTCCTATGTCACTTCTCGGTAGGGCAGGATGGATCTCCCAACCACAGTGCCTGTGTATCTCAAGTTCCAGTTGGGTGTAGTCAAT
>JAQQSV010019316.1:0-11209 GCA_028646515.1 Pseudochirops corinnae | reverse complement strand
AAAATGAAACCTTGAAAAATTCTTTCTTGTATTAATGTATCAAGAGTCTTTTATTGTTCAAACTTTCAATTAGTCCATTTATTTTTATATTTTCTCTTCTTGATCTATTAAAATCTGTTCTTTTCTTATAAGATGTTTTACTTTTTCCTATATTTTTTCATTATCCATATTTTGTTTAATTATTTCTTGATCTCTTATAATTTCACTAGGTTCACTTTTCCCAATTCTATTTTTCAAGGTTTCATTTTCTTCCTTAAGATTCTGGATTTTCTTTTCTAATTGGTTGACTTTCCTTTCATAACCTTCTTTTTTCTCTTGGATTCTTCTTCTTTTTTTTCCTTCATCTCTGTCATTTGATTTTTAAAATCTTTTTTGAAGATCTTCTATGATTCTTTTTGGGCAAGTAACCATTTGACATTATTTTTGGGAGGTTTCTTTACTTCAATAGCCTCCTCCAAAGATGAATTCTGATCATTTCTATTCCTATAAAAGTTTTCTATACTTAGTCTTTCTCCTTTGCCTCTGTATTTTTTGTGGTAATAGCTTAATTTTTGTAATCACCTCTAGCCCTTGGGTGTGGGAAATGGTGTCTCTTACCCCAAATCTTCATTTCTCCCCTCTAGCCTGAAACCAAACTGTCAACCTCCTACAAGTGTCTGCAGCCAAAGGCTTTCTCCTCCATTGCTTCTCTGCTCATCAGATGTGTACTGGTTCCTTCTCACCTCTGCCACTATCTGAAGCATAGCTGGGTCTGGTGTTCCTGGTCAGCAGAGGTTCCCTCAATCTTCCCAGGTTCAAATGACTAACTCTCTTCACTATATCTGTGGTATAAGTTCCTGTGGCCTGGGGCAAAGGAACTTCTCAAACCTACTAACCCTAGGACGTGCCCACTTGTTGTTTAAGATGTTTGCCTCTTGTTGTAGAAGAGAACCCTAGCCTGTACATGTTTCCTCTTCAGGGGAGCAAATATTGTCCTGACTTTTTCTTCAGATCTTCTCAAATTATTCCAGGAAGATCCTGGTTTTGTCCCTGTTCTTGTTTATCTCCACCCACACTTTCTTTGCCCTGAGGTGCTGTTTTAACTCTTTTTGTGGGGGAAAATCTAGAAAGGTTGGAATTCCACCATCTTCTCAAAATCTTCTCCAATAGTTTATTTAAGTAACATATTCCTTGGCACTTAGAATGGAATAGGCAGAAGTTGATAAGTCCATTAGACAACAAGAATTATTATAAGCATAAAAATTGAAAATTTGAAAAAATAGTAGAAAATAAAAGGTATCTCCTATCAAAAAAAAAAAAAAAAAAAACAACAACAACCCTAAAACACTATCCTGGAAGACAGGATGAAGAGGGAAACAATCTGAGAATAAGCAAACTACCTGAAAACATTTACCATCATTAAAAACCTAGATACCATACTTTAAAAAACTATAAATGTAGACTTCCAGATCTTTAATGTGTTCAATGTTATTTTTCCCAGCTCCTTGATAGAGCATTTATGAAAGAGATATATTGTTCTGCTTTCACTCATATCACTGTCTTAAGGAGAATTTTCAAGAGTAAAAATATCCTTACCAGTAAAGCAGTTGTCATCATTTATGTGTAACTTAAAAGATAGACAGAACACTTGTTTACTATTCTACTTTTATGTCTTTTAACAGACACAAATTAGACAATCTATTTAGATTGTCCAGAAGTTGGACAAATAACATGTAGAACATCTCTTTTACTTCTGGCTGACCATATGTGCTAGCTTAGTACTCAGGTGCTTTGGAGATGAAAAAATCCCCCTTTTTGGACATTAAGAATGGCCAAAAAATCTTTTTTTTTTGTCCAAAAATAATCATTGATCCATTGATCTTTTAAAATTCATTTATTATATCCTCATACTCTCTTCAATTTTCCAGTGGAACCAAGTAACTTATGACATATGGGGAAGGGAGAGCCCATCTCTATCCCAGGAGTATGAATAGTCCCATGTGACATCTAAGGGGGGGAGGCACTAGACAAGCTTAAACCTTGGCCTCTGATTCTTTTATCTTTTTTGTGTGTTTCTTTGCTTTATTCAAGGTGACCATCATTGATATTGATATGGACTTGTCCATGGTTGGAGGTGACCTTATAAGTGATAATGATCTAGAGTTCCATTGGGTGGATTTGACTATCATCAAGGATAGTTGATTTTTTTGAAAGGATAGTTTCTATACCTGAAATGATGACGATTATGATGATGATGAAGAAGAAGAAGAAGAAGAGGAAGAGGAAGTCTAGCCTTGACTTGATGGATCAAAAGACATGTATTTGAGGGGACTATAGAGACCTAAAGGAAAATGAACATTAACTATTTAGATTTTTCACAAAATTCTTTGAGTTCTGATGAGGTTTAAGTTCTAACTTCCTGGGAGAATTTAACAGTAGTTATAAGTTATCCTGTTTAAGTCCTTCTGTCAATTCACATTTGTATTTTCTGTTTAACATCTCTTTTTGTGTGTTGGAAACAATTGCCTGCCTTATATCTGATTCATTGTATATATTGAGTACCTTTCTATTACTCACTTGGGGAGATCTTAGATATGAGCCAAAATCTAGGCTTTAAGTAAATCTTCCCTTGCAACACAAGGAAAGAGAAACCAAAAGTTGTGGAAAATGTGCCTAAGCCTTTTCATTACAAACCAGGTTCTTTCAGGACTGAACCCAATCTAGACTCAATTGTAGAGCAAATGGATTCCCTTAGTGTAGAGGAATAATATTTGGCGTCATCATCTCAATTCTAATTATTAGAGTAGCAAGAGCTGATTTACTAACAGCCTCTGACAAAACCCTGACAGAAACTTTTGCTCATCCTACACAATACTTCTTGGCATTTAATAATTTTGGACATAAATCTAAATAAGTTTTATAATAAATACCTATTTCAAACACAGAGAATTAAAGTTCCAGCTATGTAAAGATAACATACATTTGAGAGTTTGCCTTCTAGATAAATATATGAAGGTAGAGACTATAGAGAACATCTAGTAAATGATAGTTATATATTTTCTGTAACAAAGATGAAGAAGGTCTCTAATGCATAATAGATCAATAGAATTTATGGGTAACAAATACCAGGAAAATGAAGTTTCAGAATATTTTTTGTGCCTTTTTCTTATATATCTAATGGAAGAAATCATATCAATCCTGTTGACTGAGTCTCTTACAAAGTTTTATTACCAATCCCCAACTGGACTCTCTCTGTCACATGACAATTTTTTCATTCTTCCTGGAAGAACTCTATCATAGTCAGTCTTTATAGTAGTTATTCTAAACTTTCTCCTCTTTCCTTAATCTACTCAAACTTACTTCCCTTCATATCCCAATTTTAAAAATTGAGGCAATTTATCGGGAGTCCCTGATTTGCCTGATCTCTCCATTCTAGTTCATTATAGATCATCCATCATCCTCTCCTCTTCTCAAATATCAAGGGAAAAGATGTATCTTCTTTCTCCTTGGCCAATGTGGCTAGGAAAGATAGGGGTAGGAAATGATGGGACTTTTAGGGAGAGATACCTTAAATTTCAACTATTCCAATATTTTCATTTTTCAGATGAAGAAACTGAGTCCCAGAAATTTACCAAAAAAATACTTGATGACCATTATGAAGTCAAGTAAATATGTATTTATTAATCATAAACAATAATAGGCATTGAACTCAGAAAGTTTAAATCAAAAGGGAGATTCAAATATGTAAAAAGAAAAACCACGTACAAATAAGATAGGCATGTGATAAATTAAAGAGAATTGACAGAGAAAAGCTATAACATTAAAGGGGACTTGAAAGGGCTAGTTGCAGAAAATCAGATTTTAGCTAAAATTGAAGAAAGCAAGGGAGGTTGGGGTAAAGATGTGGAAAAAAATATTTCAAGCATAGAAGACAGTCAATGAAAATGACCAGAGTCAGGAAATCATAATGAGGATGATGACGATATTTATGATAATGAAGATGATGATGGTGATAATGATGATATTTACATAGCAACAATGTTCCAGGTACTGTGCTAAGTAATTTAAAATTATTGTGTCATTTTATTCTTACAACAATCCTGTGAGGTAGGAACTATTATTTCCCTCATTTTACAGATGAGGGTACTAAGACAAAGAGTGTCGGAAGCTCAATTTGAACTCAGGTCTTTCTTGCTCCCAGCACCCTATCCATTGCACAATGCAACTGTTTCTGGAGATGAAATACCTTGTGTGAGAAGGAGCAAACAAAAATTGTCACTGAATCAGAGTGCTCAGTGGGTAAAGTAAGATTTAAGGAAATTGGGAACATAAAGTGAAGCAGGTTATGAAGGACTTTAAAAGAGAGATAATTTTATATTTCATCATTATCATCATCATAAAACATTTATATAGTACGTACTATATACCAGAGACTGTACTATTTTACAATTATTACCTAGTTGGATCTTGATCCTGGAAGTAATATGAAGGCACTTGGGTTTATTGAACTAGGATTAGAGGGGGATACATGGTCAGAAGAGTTTGGAAGATCGCTTTGATAAATGAGTGGAGGGTTGATTGGAGAGGGGAAATTTGAAGCACTAATAGCATCCAGAAGGCAATAGCAAAAGATCAAGCATGAGATGTAGGGGACTGTAATAGTAAGGTAATTTGAAGATCTTCCTTGCTCCTTAATGGGCCTCACTTGGAGCCCAACAAGAGAAGCTTGCTTAGGGGAGGTTTGTTTTACAGGCAGTGGTTCATGAAGGTTGTGATGTTTTCCAACCCTAGAGGAGGCTATATATACTCTCTGAGGTGAGGTTTTGCTTTAGGGCTCACTTATGGGAAGAGTGGTGTGACTTGGCCAGATGAGACTCTGGGTAGTGGGTAACCTTCCTGACTTTGAAAACCCAGATGTTGGTGCTTTTCTGTCTAAGCAGCTAACACTGTATGTATGTAATTGCCAAACAGCTAGAAATCCTGTCTAATGGTGTGTAGAATTGTGTTATTTTTTCTCTCTCTATTTTTTGTCTGCTTGTAATTTCTGTTTGTATTTTCTGAAGTTCAGGGTACTGACTTCTTCCCCTGAGCTATTAAATAAATTCATATGAGTGTGTGTGTGTGTGTGTGTTTTATTTAGTCAAACATATATATGTGTATATATATATATATATATATATATATATACATATACGTATATGTATATATATATATGTATATGTTTGATTAAAGTAAGATTGTTAACCCTTTTTGCTTTCCTTTAGAAAAGCAGATCAAAGAACCTCTACTAGCAGCCATTCTGGGTATGCTAGAGTGCTTACTGTTACAGGGACTACATGAATGTGAGAGTAGTGTCAAAGAAGAGAAAATGGAGTATATAAGAGATGATTTAAAGTATAATCGAAAAGACTTGGGAACATTTTGGAGATGAGGGGAATGGGGGTGAAGACAACATCTAGGTTAGAATCTTTAGTGAGTGTAGCAGTGCCTTTGGCAATAATAGGAAAGTTGGGAAAATGGGAGGGTTTGGGGGAAAGATAATGAGTTCAATTTGAGACTTGAGATTAGTTTATTTTTCTGGCTTCGAAGTCTTAAATCTCAAGACTTCCAATGTAGAGCTTTATTCCTTATACCTCACTTTCTCTCTCTAGTTAGTCACCCATCAGGTAGATTTCAGGATCGACTGAAAGGTACTGAGTATACCCCAAATATCAACTTTTCCTAATGGTTTAAAATTATCTTAACACAGGTTTTAATATTCCTTCCTTCCTTAACTAGAGACAAGACTTATAATGAAAATGCTTCTGAGAAAAGCAGCATGGTGACAAATCATATAAAACCTACACGGGGACGCAATTTGGAAGTAGAAAGAAATCAGACTAGGAGATCTGGTTTCTAGACTTTGTCACTAGCTTTGTGACTTTGGGAAATGTTGGGGTAGTATCTTTTAAAAAACCTAAAATGGATTTTAATGCTTTCTCTTGGTGTAGGTAAGTCCTTCAGCCTCTGTTCTCTGAGCCCAGTGGAGGAACCTCCAACCAGAAACTCAACATGTCTATTTACAGGATCCAGGCAAGAGAGATCTTCGACTCTCGTGGAAACCCCACTGATGAAGTTGATCTCTATAGTGAAAAAGGTCAGTTCTAAGCTATTGTGCCCAGCGGTGCTTTTACTGCTATTCATGAAGCCTTGGAGCTCCGAGACAATGATAAGACCTGTTACATGGAGAAAGGTGTCTCAAAAGTGGTTGAGCACATCAATAAAACTGTTGCCCTGACCCTGATTAGCAAGAAACTGAATGTTGTGGAGCAGGAGGAGATTGACAAATTAATGATAGAGATGGACGGCACTGAGAATAAATCTAAATTTGGTGCAAATACCATATCGGGAGTGTCTCTGGCTGTTTGTAAGGCCAGAGCTGCTGAGAAAGGTGACTCCCTGTATCTCCATAGTGCTGACCTTGCAGGCAATGATGAAGTCATCATGCTAGTTCCAGCCTTCACTGTGATCAGTGGTGGTTCCCATGTTGGTAACAATCTGGTCATGCAGGAGTTCATGATCCTCCCTGTTGGAGCAGCAAACTTTAAGGAGGCCATGTGCATTGGAGTTGAGGTCTACCACAACATGAAGAGTGTGATTAAGCAGAAATATGGACAGGATTACACCAACGTTGGGGATGAGAGTGGCTTTGCTCCTAACATCTTGGAGAATAAAGAAACTCTGGACCTGCTAAGGAATTTTATTCATAAGGCAGGCTATACTGATAAGGTCATAAATGGCATGGATATTTCTGCCTCAGAAATCTTCTGATCTGGGAAATATGACTTGGACTTCAAGTCTCCTGATGATTCCATCAGATACAGCCCCCCTTCTGAGCTTGGGGACCTCTATAAGAGCTTCATCAAGGACTATCCAGTGGTGTCTATTGAAGATCCTTTTGACCATAATTATTGGGAAGCTTGGAAAATTTTCACTGCTACTGCAGGTATCCAGGCGGTAGTGGATGACTTCACAGTGACCAATCCCAAGTGTGTTGAAAAGGCTGTGAATCAGAAAGCCCATAACTGCCTCCTACTCAAAGTGAACCAGATTGGCTCTGTGACTTAATCTCTCCAGGCATGCAAGCTAGCCCAGTCCAATAGGTAGGGAGTAATGGTTTCCCATTTTTCTGGGGACACTGAAGATATCTTCATTGTAGACCTGGTGGTGGGTCACTGCACTGGGAAGATCAAGACTGATGGCCCCTGCTGATCTGAGGGTCTGGCCAAGTATAACCAGCTTCTCAGAATTGAGGAAGAGTTGGGCAGCAAGGCTAAATTTGCTGGAAGGAACTTCAGAAATGCTCAGACCATTTAAGCTCTGTGGTCAGGAGGCCTAAGAGCTCACAGGTGCCAGTCACCTCTGTAAAAGTTGGCTCCTGTCCTAAGAATGCGCAGCACCAAGTACTAGACCAGTTTTGTTTTGGGGTCAGGGCCCTCTGCTGCTTAACTTCCCTTTCCCTTCTACCTTTCTGTGATGTTTTCACTTTGTTAGAAATGTCTTCCACCAGAGACTTACTGATCATGTGGCTCTCTGTCGGCAGACCCTTGTCATCCTGTAACTGGGATAGAATGACCTGTTCTCACCCCCAACCCTAGTGTCGATGTGTGAAGCCATATGCTTGTACTGCAGCCCCAACAAGCCCATAGGCCAGATCCTTAGTGACTTCTATGTGCAGAATAAAAGTATTCAGTAACCCACTGGGGGAAAAAAAAAATTAAAAAACCTAAAATGTGTGAAAGAATGCTTTAACTGCTATGATAAATACTAAGATAAACATAAGAATCATGTGATTTTCCCTTTGACACAGCAATACTACTGCTAGGGTTGTATCCCAAAGAGATGATAAAAATGGGGAAAGTACCCACATGTATAAAAATATTAACAGCAACTTTTTTTTTTTTTTGGTGACCAAGAAAAGGAAAATGAGGGGATGCCTATCAACTGGGGAATGACTAAACAAATTGTAGTGTTTGAATGTAATGGAATACTATTATGTTATAAGAAATGATGAACAGGTAGACTTCAGAAAAACCTGAAAAGACTTATATGAACTGATGCTGAGTGAAGTGAGCAGAATCAGGAGAACATCATTCACAGAAACAGCCACAGTGTGTGATGACTGATTTTTGTTAGATTTAAGCCTTAGGGATCATAGAAGATGATAAAAAATAATACTTTCATTTTGCAGATGAGAAAATGGAGTCTAAGAAGGGTAAGTGATTTGCCTGGGCAGTGGCTATATACACTATCAACGAAAGGGCCCAAATGTTGAAAACTCAGGTTTTCAGAATTTCAAATCAACTAATCTTTCCAACACACAACAGTACCCACTCAGACAAGATCCTTGTAATCAAAGATTTAGAGTTCCTTTAAGGTACCTTAAATGGCATTGATTTCAAACTTATTTTAATGATGAGGAAACTGATATAAATGGAGGCTATATAACTTGCTCAGAAACACAGAGTTAGTAAGTATCTAATGTAGGATTTGAACCCAGGTCTTCCTCACTCCAAACCCATCATTACTAGTTAGTTGGGGTGGTATATTATAATCTAGTAAAGAAGATAAACATGGAAATAGTCTTGTAGAAAGAGTTTGAGATATGCTCAGACACCTACAATGGAGTCTGCGACATCAATGACTACATTTTGTAGACTGGACATTCACCAAACTCTTACTATACTCATTTTGGCTATTCTGGGAATATGCCAAGTCCCTTCTACACTTATAATATGCAATAAACATATCTAGGGTTATGAGAGGTTCAGAATGATAGTAAAGATTCTTTTTTTTTTCTTGTCATTCATTCAATTGATCATTAATATACCACTCAATGAAAAATTAATCACAGTGGAGTTGGTCTGGAAACTTCACTTCTATATACATGTCACTTCTCCTTACCATTCAGTTTCCCTAATTTTTTATTGAGAAACGAATACATGTAAGTTAGAGATAATACAATCAGATGGATCCAATTATTTTGGGATCACCAACATTATTGAAAATAAAAAAATAGGAAAAAAAAACCTTCTTAGAGATTAGAGCTGTAGAGAGGCATCTAGGTGGCACCAGTGAATAGGGCACCAGCCCTGGAGTCAGGAGTACCTGAGTTCAAATCTGGCCTCAGATACTAAACAAAAAAAAAAAAAACTTGGCATGTGACCTTAGGCAAGTCACTTAACCCCAAATGCCCTACCTTTCCCCCCTCCAAAAAACAACAAAAACAAAACAAAACAGGGATTAGACCTACATAAAAGTTAAATGTACTGCGTCAAGAGATGGTGAATTCTCCCTTCCAAACAGAGGCCGAATGACTCCTTTTCAGACATTTTATAGTAAAGTTTCCTGTCAGGTATTGATTGGATTAAATAGCCTCTGAATTTCCCTACAACTCTCAAAACCTGAGATCCTGTGATCTGTAAATGGGGAAGTCAATCTAGTAATTTCCCTCTTGGCCATTGGTTCCACAATTCAAAACAATGTCCTTGATATTGTCTCTTCCTGGAACTTCCTTCAGTGCCTGAGATTTCTGCCTTGGAATATTCAACTACCTTTCTGGACTTCTCAACCTGCAATATCTCTCTTAAGGTTGTCCCCCTTTTCCCATTGTTGAGTTCTTTCTAGAGACACCATTTTGAAAACTGAGAAATTCAGGACTTCATCATTAGTGGTGTTGATCTATGTCTTGTCGCTGGACTCCATTGACTCTGGAGGAGAGAGTGAGACTGATGATTCTGTACTTAAATACAGACTCTGCCTCAATTAAATCGAATTCCCTTGCAAGTTAAGACATCACTTCTTAATGTCTTTGGTCCTCTTCCAGAATGAATGAAAAATGAATAAAAATTTGTGAACAGCAGTAGCTGTCCCTGGGGACCCAACATGTCAGTTCTAGTTTGGCTATACTGCTATTTCCTCCTCCTTCTCTTCCTCCTCTTCCTCCTCTTCTCTCTCTCTCTCTTTCTCTCTCTCTCCCCCCAAAGAGAGTCATACCTATATACAAGGATGCCTGTCCAAAGAAATATATATTTGATCACTTATACTTTGCAAGAGATCTTGGGGCTTGCAGGCTAGATTTTTTTTCTTCCCTACTTATTTATTCTATGATTGTTTTGTTTGTAGTGTTTTGTTTTTTTAAAAACTGGGGGGCGGAGCCAAGATGGTGGTGTAGGAGCAGCAACATTATCGCAGCTCTCACATAGCCACCCCAAAATACCCATAAAATATGACTCTAAACAAATTCTAGAATTCCAAAACGCACACAAATATACTTTCTGCTAAAGTCAGCTCAGCTTCAAGGAACCAGCCAAAACCAGCCTAGCCTGAAACCATGGGTTTTGCCCCAAGGTGGTTGGATGAGAGGAGCCAAGCCCCGGCTGGAGCTTTAGGAGAGCAGATCTGCGGTAGCTGTGGCGATTCCCAGAATTAGGTTAGTGGAGCTCGGCTAAATTGGGGGAGAAAAGCGGGTCCAGCCAAAACACCTCCAGGACAATGAGGCTGCAGAACTGGAGGTATTGCACCCGCCTTCACACTGCAGCTTCAGAGCTCCCGGCCTGCAGACTGCAGGGGGACCAAGTGATCGTTCAAAGGCCAAGTGCTCTTGTGTTGAGTGGCCTGGATCCAGATCACAGTCTTGGGCGGGGGTCCTGGGGTGTCTTTTCAGTGAGTCGGATTTGGGGAGGGACCCAGCAGTCTCCTAAAAGCTCTGGCAGATGGGAAAACCCTAGTAATTTGGGACAGAGCTTTCCCCTCTGGAAGCAGAGTTCCACAGAGCTAAAAAAAAAAAAAAATCACGGACCGACCAACCATGAATAAGAATAAGCATAAGAAACAAAGTAAGAACAGCAACCAAATCCTAAATTCCTTGTTTGGGGAAAAGAAGGATCAAGGCAGGGAGTGGGAGGAGGACAACACAGTCAGAGCTCCCACACCAAAAGCGTCCAACAAATATGAAGATTGCCTAAAAGCTAGAGATCAGCTGAAGAAGGATGTTGAAAACCAAATGAGAGAAGTGGAAGAAAAATTGGGAAGAGAAATAAGAATGTTGCAAGAAAATCATGAAAAGAGAGTCAACAATCTGACTGAAGAAATTAACACCTTAAAAAATAGATTAACTCAAATGACAAAAGAGGCCCAAAAAGCCAATGAGGAGAAGAATACCTTAAAAAGTTGAATGTGCCAGATGGAA
>JAQQSV010019315.1:0-11209 GCA_028646515.1 Pseudochirops corinnae | reverse complement strand
AGGAATCTGGGGTTTGGTTGCTGTTCTTACTTTGCTTCTTATGCTTATTCTTATTCATGTTTGGTTAGTCTTTTTTTTTTATTTCTGTGGAGCTCTGCTTCCAGAGAGGAAAGCTCTGTCCCAAATTGCTGGGGTTTTCCCAGCTGCTGGAGCTCTTAGGAGGCTGCTGGGTCCCTCCCCCACTCCGGCTCACTGAAAAAAAACCCAAAAAACCACAGGACCAAAGCCCAAGACCACGATCCGTATCCATGCCGCTCAACATGAGAGCACTTGTCCTCTGAACGATCACTTGGTCCCCCTGCAGCCTGCAGGCTGAGAGCTCTGAAGTGGCCATGTGGAGGCAGGTGCAAGACCTCCAGTTCTGCGGCCTTGTTGCTCTGGAGGTGATTTGGCCAGACCCGCTTTTCTCCCCCGATTTTGCCGATCTCCATTAACCTAATTCTGGATACTGCCACAGCTGCCACCGATCTGCTCACCCGAAGCTCCAGCTGGGGCTCAGCTCCTCTTGTCCAGCCGCCTCTGGGGCAGAGCTGCGGTTTCAGGCTAGGCTGGTTTCAGTTCACAGAGCTGAGATGGTTATTTTTAGCCGAGTTGACTTTAGTGGAAAGTATATTTGTGTGTGTTTTGGAGTTCTAGAATTTGTTTAGAGTCATATTTTATGAGTATTTTGGGGTGGCTATGTGAGAGCTGAGATATGTTGCTGCTCTTACGCCACTATCTTGGCTCCACCTGTGTAAACAGCTTTTAAGGTTCTGATAACACAGTAATCAGTAACCAGTGCTTCTCACCCTGGAGGCAGTTGGCCAGACTCTCTCCCCCAAATTTAGCTGACTTCCACTGACCTTTCACTTAGTCCTTGTTTCATATGGATTGATAATTCTAGAAACTGCCACAGCTGCTGGTGATCCGCTCTCCTGAAAGCTCCAGCCATGCCTTGTTCTGGCCACCCTAGGGCTCCAGCTATGGGTTCATGTGGTGTTTGTCTGGGCTCCCAGTGGGCTGCAATGAACCCCTTCCTGTCAGCCTGCCAGGCTGCATTCAGGAGGAGCTTTGTTACTCTGTAATTTTGTGGGTTCTGGAGCTCTAAAATTTGTTTAGAGTCATATTTTACAGGTATTTGAGGTGGTTATGGGGAGAGCCACACAGTTCTCCTGTTTCTAAGCCACCATCTTGACTCTGTCACACTGTCCCAGCAGTTCTTGTCAAAGAGTGTGTTCTTATCCCAGAAACTGTGGTCTTTGGGTTTGTCACAGTAGATTACTATAGTCATTGACTGTTGTGTCTCATGTATCTAATCTATTCCACTGATCTACTACTCTATCCCTCAGCCAGTACCAAGTGGTTTTGATGACTGCTGCTTTATAATACAGATTGAAATCTGGTATGGCTAGACTACTTTCCCTAGCATTCCTTTTCATTAATTCCTTTGATATTCTGGACCTTTTTTCTTCCAGATGAATTATGTTACTATATTTTTTTCTAGCTCTACAAAATAATTTTTGGTTGATTGATTGGAATGGCACTAAGTAGGTAAATTAATTTGGGTAAAATTGTCATTTTTATTATATTAGCTCAACTTAGCCATGAGCAACTGATGTTTTTCCAGTTATTTAGATCTGACTTTATTTGTGTGAAAAGTGTTTTATAATTGTGTTCATAAAGTTCCTGAGTTTGTTTTGGCAGGTAGATTTCCAAATATTTTATCATGTCTACGGTAACTTTAAATGGAATTTCTCTATTTCTTGCTGTTGAACTTTGTTAGAACTAAATAGGAATGCCAAGAATTTAAGTAGGTTTATTTTATATCTACAAAGCCAAGCATGAGCAGCTTTCCAGAGGACTGCTGCTGTGAACAGTTTTCAAGATTCTGATTACATAGTATTGTGAACTCTCTATTTATTCAATATTGAATCAGAGCAAAACATTCACAGAAAATCAAAATACAGCATTCACCATGTCATAACTCAACAATTTATCACTAAAATAGCCACATAGTTTTCACCAAAGTAATTTTAAACAAAGTACAATCATTTAGTAGCTCAATCACATAGTAACTTACCTCCTTAAGGGACACAAAATATAAAAGTCAAAGTCCTCCACCCATGGGGTACAATTAAGTTACAGTTTCATCAGTCACTACTCAGTGCCCTTTTAAGGGGCAGTGGAAGGTACAAAAGCCATCCATCCCTAGGTCACGAGTAAGTTACAATTTCAGCAATAATAACTCAGTACCCTATTTCATCAGTCACTACTTAGACAATTTCATCAGTCACTACTCAGTACCCACAGAGAGGTCTTCTCATCTTGATTCAAGGCAGGCTTTCAGCTTCCATGGTTCCTCTTCCATTTTCTCAACTCCTGCCCAAATCTAACCAACTGCCAAATGAGTTCAATGGCAGACAGCTCCCAGTTCCTTGTATACCTCCCTCTGCAGTTCCTACTCCACATTTGAGCTCACAGTGTCCAGTCCACCTCAAGTCCTTCACAGTTTCTGTTCCTGGGAAGAGAAAACTTAACAAAGCCACAGCAATATCTACACACATCAAGCTTTGCAGAATTACAACAATATTCACACACATGGTTGGCACTATCATCTCAATTCACTCTCTACCTGTGAAATCAACACAAACCCAAAACAGACAGATAAAGTACTGACACCACATTCATGTTTTTTCTGGCAGCTCCAGCTGGCCCTCAGAAGTCTTTGGCAGCTCTGGCTGTGCCTTGGAAGTCTTTGGCAGTAGAAGTTCCCAGAAGAAAAGTCTCAGCAGAAGTTCACAGAAGAAAAGACTCAGTAGAAGCTCCATTCTCAAAATCAAAATCACTTTCTCCTGTTCTCAAAATCAAAATCACTTTGTTGCCTCTTCAAATTCAAAACCACTTTATCCAGCCTCCATGTAGCTTGCTCAAAGAAACTCTGTCTTATTTCTCGATTCTCATTTCTCTTCTCAGTTCTTCTCAGTTTTCAGTTCAGCTCAGTCCAGCAATAGAAGCCAAGCCTCCAGATGCTAGCTGAGAGAAATACTCTGTCTCTTTCTCTAGCAGCAGATACTCTACCTCCACAATACTCACCCCAAGAAATTCTGACTCTCTCAGCTAGAGCTTTTCCTTATAAGCAGAGTTCTACCATAGCAAAGAACTCAAAAATCAAGTAATTGGCTGGAGAGATGAGCAAACAGAGGAAGACCAATTCCACAATGGAATTTTTTTGGGGGGACAAAAAGAATGAAAATATGGAACCAGAAGAAGACAAAAAAGTCAAAAATCCACATCAAAAGTTTCCAAGAAAAATATAAACTGGTTATAGGCCACAGAAGAGCTGAAGGATTTTGAAAATCAAGTAAGAGAAGTGGAGGAAAAATCAGGAAGAGAAATGAAAGTGATGCAAGAAAATCATGAAAAGTGCATCAACAGCCTGACCCTTTCACAGGGCTCACAGGTGTTGCCTAAGACCATCGGAAAACACATATTTCCAATGGTCTTAGGAACCTCCTCTATCTGTCTCCAGGTGGGTCCACCCACATGCAGATATGCCCACATACGAGTATTAAAGGGTCCCTGAATTAGGAAGGTTGAGAACCACTGTCATAGATCATTGTTTTGATCAGAGTAGCTAAGTCTTTTATTTGTGATCATCCTTACAACATTGCTTTAGTGGGCCGATTTTTCCACATTCCCTCTAGCATTTATCATTTTCCTTTTCTATCATGTTAACCAATCTGCTAGGAGTGATGTGGTATCTAAGAATTTCTTTAATTTGCATTTCTCTCATCAGTAGTGATTCAGTGCATTTTAAAAAACTGACTATTAATAGCTTTGTTTCCTTCTTCTGAAAATTTCCTGTTTATATCCTTTGACTGTTTATAATCTGGGCAATGGCTCTTATTTTTATAAATTTCACTCAGTTCCCTATATATTTGAAAAACCAGGACTTTATCAAAGAAACTTGCTATAAATATGTATTTTTTAAATATCCTCCAACAAAACAAGAAGAAATTTCATCTGTCTTCCACTTGGTAGTACTTCAAATACATGAAGATAGCCATCATATTAATCTTAGTGTCTTCTATTTATAAGAGTAAATCCCTTGGTTTCATCATCCAAACTTCAGATGGAATGGAGACTAGGACTTTTGCCAATCTATTTGCTTTCCTGTGAACATACTCTTTCTTATCTGTGTCTCTTAAAATGTGTTTTTTATTGCTGTTGCCTAGTCGCTTCTGACTTTTTTAAACCCCATTTGGAGTTTCTTGCCAGATACTGGAGTGGTTTGCCATTTCTTTCTCTAGCTCTTTTCACAAATGAGGAAACTGAAACAAACAGTGTTAAGTGACTTGTTTAGGGTCAGGTAGCTAATAAGTGTGTGAGGGCCAATTTGAACTTAGGTCTTCCTTATCCAGGGCATTCTATCTAGGCACAACCCAATTATCTTAAAATGTAGCAGACAAAACTAAACACAGTATTCTAGAAATCATCTGCCTTTTTCAGAGCAGAGCAGAACTCTCACTTCTTCCCTTGAAGAAGTGTCAGTCTTTCTGTCTCGCTTTAAATTTTGCTTTGAGAAAATTATGAAATTAACAAACATAAATCAACATGATTTTTTTCAAATACCAAGATCAGAAAAAAACATTTATGAAACTGTTCTTTTCTAATCTGCTTTTTTATTTTACATACATACATAATATATATATGTACACATATATATGTGTGTTTGTGTGTATATGTATATGCATACATAAATATATACACAAATACACATATACAAACATACATATATACATACATATACACATATTTATATATTGGCAGTTCCATCACTGACCTGCTTGTCTGTATCTCTTTATTAACTTTGTTATTTTTATCTACTTTTTACTGTTTCAGTGATAGTTTTCCTTATTCATTGCTTCCTACAAATTTCTTTTAAAAACTCCCTTTTTCTCTCACCAATAAAACCTACCCTTATATCAGACAAGTATAGTTAAGCAACACAAACTCACCCATTGACCCTATTTAAAAGTGTATTTCTCATTCTGATTATACAATCTGTTAGATCTCTTTCAGGACCTAAGACACATATTTCATCATCAACCACCTGGATTTAAGGTTGATCATTGCATTAATCAGAGTTATGTCCTTCCAAGTTATTTTCCTTTTTAAATGATAGTCTATATGTAGAACTTGGTTCTATATAACTCTGCATCATATATGTTTTCTGAGGTTAGTCTCAATACATCCATTTTGCTATTCTTTATGGTACAATGATATTCCATTTTATTCCTGTAACATAATTTGTTCAACCATTCAATAATTTATAAGAACTCATTTTGTTTCTAATTTTTTGCTACAATGATAAACATAGATTAAGGATAAAATGAGATTTTATACTATATAAAATCATTTTATGGTTTTAGTAATAATAATGAAGCTTATCTATAATGCTGTCCAAGTCATTGATAAACACTTTAAAGTGTTGCATGCCCAAGGACAGATCCCTAAAAGCACTCAATGGAGACATCAAGCCATCAATTAATACTCCTTGAATATAGCTATTTAACTAGTTCTGAATCCATTTTATATAACTACCATCTAGCTCACATATCTCTACCTTTTGCACAGGAATAGTATGGCATAATTTATCAAAAGTTTTCAAACACTTATTTTACATTAATTTACAAAAATTTCCCTCATGCATTTTATTTGATTATTTTTTGGGAGAGGCAATTGAGGTTAAGTGACTTGCCCAGGGTCACACAACTAGTTAATGTCTTAGGATTAATTTTTGATCTCTAGTCCTTCTGACTTCAGGGTGGGTGCTCTATGCACTAAACCATGCAGGTTCCTCTTCATACATTTTATATTCTAGTTAAATTAAAATCTTCACTGCTCCCTAATGATCCTCTACGTCTGTTCATTTATGTGTTTTCTCTTGATTTCTGTCTCAGAATTCTTATCTTTCATTTCTAAGCTCACACATTTCCTTGTCCCTAAAGTTTCTTCTGATTGGTCCAGTTCTTAACTATCATTCTGTTTTCAAATGATCTTTTCTTTGCTAATCTATGAGTTTTTAGACTACTAATAAGATGTAAGCTCTTTGAAGGCATGGGCTTTTTCAATTTTTTTCTTGTTAGCATTTAACATAGTGGTTTTCATATAGTAGAACACAAGTATGTTTGTGGAATTTGATTAAATTCTCATTGAGATTGTATCACTCCCTATCACAGAAATGCTGTAGAAGATATTGCAAATGACTTGGTCAGGAAACTGAATTTTTCATCCCACCTCAAACACTTAATGACTGGTGCTGCAAAAGCACTCACTCCCACTCTACCTCAATTTCCTCATCTGCAAAATTGGGCTAATAATAACCACCTCCCAAATTTATTAGGAGAATCACATGAGATAATGTACGGCAACTGGATTGTGAATCTTAAAGTGTTGTACAAATATGAGCTATTGTTAATTGTGACTACAATAAAAACAAATTCATTCTGAACTGGGACTCAGGAGATTTGAGTTCAGATCTCACCTCAAACTTTCAGAGCCACATTTCCCCCAACTCCAAATTAGGAAACACAGCATATGTTATTGTGAAGGCAAAGTTAGTATTTTGTAGATGTAAAGGGTTACGTAGCACTCTAAGTTATTGTTATTCAATTAAAGGAGACGCTTTTAACATCCCTGTTTTAACGTCCCTGTTTTCCATTATGCATAGATAGAGAGCACTTGCTATTAGCACCATCCAAACCTAGGAAATGCAGGCTGTTCATTTCAGGCCTCTTGAGCTCTGTGAACATTTCAGAAGTTACACTGATATGCAAAGTACAGATTCACAGGTGTGACATGATGGTTACAGAAGAAATGCTACTTTGCAAGGAAATAGGGTCTGATTTCATGTTACTTCCTTGAAAGAAGGGACTGTTTTTTTTTTCTTGGCATACTCAGTGCCTGGCACAAAGTTTGTGTTTAATAAATACTTACTAATTTACTAATGTTGGGTCAGAAAATAGCAAACCATTTCACAATCTTTGTTAAGAAAAACCCAAATGGGATCAAGAATAGTCAGACATGACTGAATAACAACTGAACATTAACAATAAGAACAACAATTTACTGATGTAACTGAAATATATGAAAGCAAATTCACTTACCTTACAAACTTACCTTTTCTTTTTGATTAAGTGTCAGGTAGATCACTTCTTCAGGGATAAAGTTTTATTTTATGATCTGTTCTTTGGAGTCAAGGTTGATCGTTCCAAGGGTTTGAGTTCTGTCATGAAGGGTCATTTGATTTACAGAATTGTCGTCATTGTTTATGTAGTTCTTTTGTTTCCACATACTTTACCCTGTATTTCATTAATACCAGTATTACCAAGTCTCTCAGATTCCTCATACTTGACATTTTTTCACAGATAATAATATTCCATTGCATTTAGACTTCATCTGGAATATGGTGTTTATATAGTAGAACATATAGTAGAAGGGAATCCAAGTATAAGAAGGTAACAGAAAGCATTAAACTTAAGAGTTTGGGGGGAGGACAAGTAGGATAATGAATAGGCCTGAATCCGTGTCAGATGAGAAACAGATAAATCTTAGCATATTTAGTCTGGGGGCCAGGGTGGGGGTGAGTAGGTGGGTTAACTGTGTTCAGTTATTCAAAGGGTTGTCCTGTGGAGGAATGATTTTATTTGTTCTGTTTAATCCTAGAAGGTAAAAGCTGGAGTCATGTGTGGAAGCTGCAAAAGAGTTAAATTAGACTTAATGTAAGGAAAATCTCCTAATAATTATTTAACTGTCTAAAAGTGGCTTGCTCTCAGAGAGTGTGAATTTTTCCTCCCTTTCCTTCCTTCAAGCACAGACTGGTGATCACCTGTTGGATATACTATTACCGGTAGTCTTTTGAATGTAAAGGTTGGACTAGGGGACTTCTGAGGTCTCTTCAAACTCTCATATTATTTACTATGATTCATATACTCCAATTGATTCAGCTATTCTGTATGAATTGGTATCCCTTTGGTACACATTTTTGTTACCACAAAATTCTGCCAAAAGTATTTTTATATGAGACATTTGTTTCTTTCTTTGACATCTTTAGGGGGATGTGACTAATGATAATATCTTAGGCAAAGAATTTGATCAGTTATACCATTTTTTCTAGAATTGTTTCAGTTGTTTTCCATAATGGTCGTACAATTTCATTACATTACTAACAATTAATTAGTGTGTCTGTCTTCCCCTCCATCACTGGATATTTTCATTTTTTATCCTTTGTTAATTTTCTGGGTATAAAGTAAAACTTCATTGATGATTAAATGTGAATTTATCTTATTAAAATTTAGAACATTTTTTTCATATGGCAAACATTTTTATTTTATCTTCTGAAAATTATGTATTCATATCCTTTGACTACTAATATTGTTCAGTGGTTCTTTTCCTTATTTATTTTTGTTTACTCCTTGTAGATCTTAGCTATAAAACTGTTTACATAATCTGTTTGCACTGATTGCCTTCATCCAAAATAATTTTTGTTTCATATGCTGAAGACTATCTAATTTTTAAATCTTCTTTATACCTTATTTTGTTTTGGATTTTTTTTAAAGATATCAGTCTGAAAGATGGTCCCTTAAATTTCCCTCTAGATTTTTAAAAATTTGATGTTGGGCTCTTTAAATTTAAATTTTGAGTCCGCTATCCACTGGGAGTTCATTTGCTATATTCTTTCAATTTTTTCAAAAATCACTGACAGAGGCTCAGAAATCACATCTGCAAAATTCCTCATGATTTATTAAGTACTGAATGTTAAAGTAGAGAATCCCAAGGGAAGGCAGACAACTCTGTCATTTCTTACAGAATGATCTCAAAATTTGGGGAGCTTTGCAGACCCAGTCCTGGCAGATATAAATGTATAATTGGTATCATTCTGAACTTCCTCAGTTGTCCCTACCTGGGAAAAGATAATACCTGGGAAGACACTATTACTTTCAGAATCTGGATATAAGAGTAATTAGTGGCAAGTCCTTATTTGTTTATGTGTCACTGTTGACTTGGATTCCCTGAGAAAAAGTCAGAGTTCTTTTATTATGTCCTCATACATCTTGGATTTCAATTTCAGGTTTCCCATTTTTATTCTTTATTTCCAAATTAGAAAATCATTATACCTGATAGGAAAAAAAAAAAGTGAAATAAAAGTTGTGTCACTTTCATGCTCAAGAATCTTCACTGGATTGCTATTTCTTATAAGTTAAAATAAAGACTTCTAAATCTGGTACTTGCGTAATCTGACTAGAGCTCACCTCTCCAGATGTTTTCATGTTTCTCCCTCCATCCTACATTCTAACCAAATTGATCCATCACTGGTCTTGAATTCTTTTCTCCATTTGCAGCTCCTCCTCCATGTTTTTCTCTCTTCAATCGCTAGCTTCCTTCAAGGCTCAGTTTATTATGCTAAATTCCAGGTGTCACCATCCAGTTGCTAGGACTCTTTCCCTCATTTACCTTTCCTTTTAGATGTTACATACCAGTAGAATGTAATCACCTTGAAGGTAGGAGCTGTTTTGCCTTTTTTCTTGTGTTCCCCGTGCCTAGTTCCATTTTTTCATCTGGGGCTTTTTTGCAATGTGTTGCATGACACTGATACCTCATTTGCTTACTATTCCAGCAAGAATGATATTATATTCATATAACTCCTTAAGACTTGCAAAGTCCTGTACTTCAAATGTCTCACTTTATCTTCACAACTCTGCATTGAGGGATGGGGCGGGGGGGTAGGGAGAGACAGAAACAGAGACAGAGACAGAGAAAGAAAGTCAGAGAGAGAAAGAGAGAGAGAGAGAGAGAGAGAGAGAGAGAGAGAGAGAGAGAGAGAGAGAGAGAATTTTAATAGATAGTATCAGACAACTCATCCCTCATTTTATGATGTAGTGAATGTCTGGTAAGGGAACCCGCTCTACCCATGCATAGTTTCATCTGCCATGCGATTTGCAAGTCTTGGAGAACTCTCTGGAAACTGAAAGGTTAAGTTTTTTGCCAAGTGTCAACAGAGCCATTTTATGATAGAAACAAGATTTGAATATAGTTCTTCCTGACCCTTAGAATGACTATTGACTATACCATTCTGCCTCAGAGTTTCCTATTAGTAAGTGTCAAAGGCAAAATTCAAACCAGTTATTTTTTTTTAAATTCCAAATCTATCCCTGTTTATGTTGTACTATCCTGCCTCTAGGTCTGCTAGTTGGCACAGTGGATAGAGTGACGGGCCTAGAGCCGGGAAGACTCATCTTCCTGAGTTCAAATGTGATCTCAGAAATTTATAATCTGTGCCATTTGGGGAAAGTTGCTTAACCCTGTTTGCCTCAGTTTCCTCATCTATAAAACAAGGGGGAAAAATAAATGGCAAACCACTCTAATATTTCTGATAAGGAAATCCCAAATGGGGTCACAGAGTCACACATGACTAAAAAGCAGCTGAACAACAATACTGCCTCTTTTATTATAGGCGTTCAACAAATACCTTCTTTCTGTGACTTCACATCTTATACTGATCATAATCACTACTCAAATGTTTAAGGACACGGTTTAGCTGTTTAATCATGTCATTGTGTGCTCAAGTTTTCTATTCATTGTTTTACAATGCTATGTTTGATTACAGATCTAGAAAACAAGTCATAAAGGTTTATAGCTGAGCCATATTCAGAGGCAGCTATGTGGCTCAGTGGATAGAGTGCTGGGCCTAGAGTCTGGAAACCTTCCTTCAAATCTACCTTCAGATACTTTTCATTTGTATGACCCTGGGCAAGTCACTTAATCTCTATTTGCATAGACCATATGATTCAGCATAGCACAAACAATTGTATCTGCTCTGGAGCAGGGGTATGTGTGTGACCAAGGTGTGTGGGTCAAGATTATTGATTTTGTAAGACCTTTGCAGAGAAATTATTTCTTGATTATGTAACATCCTTTCCCGAGTGACTATGTTTTCCTATTTCCATGTTCCACCTATACTGCAACATTTGGAACTATATGGCATGGTTACAGCTGATTGCCTGATACTCCTTGAGAAATATAATGGTAAAGTACAAAGAACAATAGTCAGGAGACCTGGGTTAGAATTTGACTTCCAACACTGGCTATTCATCCTGACCAGGTCACTATGCCTATTTCTGAATCAGTCTTCTCATCTATAAAATAGTTATAAGAATACACTGAATAT
>JAQQSV010019314.1:0-11209 GCA_028646515.1 Pseudochirops corinnae | reverse complement strand
ACAGAGGAGGGAGGCTGAGATAGATGTAGAAAAGCCTTCAATTTATTGGTGTAAAAACAAGCATATATATCTTCAGAAGTATAGGGTGGGGTTTGCATAGTTCGTTGGGTTGGGCGTGGTGGTCGTACTGGAAACTTTGCAGTTATTCTCGGAATTTTCCACCCACGTCCCAGAGCCAGGAGCAGGGTGGGGGAGCCCAGCAGTTCTGATAAACGCAGAAGAGAGTCACGTCAGCATTGAAGTTGTCCTTGGACTGAGGTCTCTGGCCTCTAGCAATGGGGGAGGTGGCAATGAGAAGCAAATGCTTCTGCGGAGGGACAGGGTCAAAGGACAGAGTAGAATAAATGGAGAGGATAGGATGGAGGGAAATATAGTTAGTGACATGACTATTATGGGAGTGTTTTGCATGACCATACATGTTTAACCTATATTGCATTGCTTACCTTCTTAAGGAGGGTAGGTGGGGAGGGGGGAAGAGAATATAAAACTCAAAGTTTTAAAAATGAATGTCAAAAATTGTTCTTACATGTGACTGGAAAAAAGGATACACAGGCAATGTAGTATAGAAATCTATTTCACCCTACAGAAAAATAGAAGGCAAAGGGGATATGAGGTGGGACAATAAAAGAGAGAACAGACTGGGGAAAGGGACAATCAGAATGCACATAGTCAGGTAGTCCAATAATCCTTAAACTATCTCCCCTGGATCTATTTTCCAGGTCAGTTGTTTGCTTTTATTTTTTCTAAAGTGTTTTGCTTCTAACTATGGCCTTTCCAACCCACCCTCTCTTCTATCAACCCTCTTCCTTCTCTTATCCCCTTCCCCTCCTATTTTCCTGCAGGGTAAGATAGATTTCTATATCCAACCAAGTTATTCCATCTCTTTTCCTCCACTTTCATTTTCACGCTTCTTTTATCCAAGATTAACTGCACTCTGCCTCTCCCTTTCCCCTTCCCTCTTCCTCATTTTTATTTTTTAGATATCATCCCATAATATTCAGTTCACACCTGTGCCCTCTAGTAACTGCCCTAATAATAAGAAAATCCTTAGTATTTACAACTGCCATCTTCTCATGTAGGAATATAAACAGTTTAACTTTATTGAATCTCTTACCTTTTTATGGTTCTCTTATGTCTTGCAGATTATAGATTTCTTGAGGACAAGAACTATTTCACTTTTGTCTTTTTATCCCCAATACTTAACCCAGTGCCTAGCACTTACTGGATGCTTAGCTGGCTGATGGGCTGAAACATTGGAATAAGGACAGAAACAAAGGAGCAGAGAATAAGGAATTCTTTATTCAGGTAGGCATCTCAAGGGCCAAGCTATAGGGTACAAGGTTCAGACTACTAAGTCTCTCTCAACTGGTGCAGGCAAAGCGTCACCTCACTTATATGACATGTGGCCAAATTCCCTGGGAATTCTAGGATGAGGATGAACCTAGTGAGCCAGGATCTTTCCAGGACCAGGCCTGCCTTCTTAATCTTTCTTCTGTATCCTGGGAAGCTTCATGACAGACTAGGGGGACAGAAAAGAACAGATCCAGAATCATTTAATAGTAACATCTCCCCCCTCTCCATTTATTCTCTGGCTTTTATTAATCTCCTAGATGCCAGTATCTATTTTCCAGATTTTCTTCTCCACTTCCTTGGGTCACCGTTTCTTAGGTGCCTTTGATTCTTTTTCTTCGAGTTCTTATACTTCTAGAAGAAGGAGATTTTCATAATGTCTGCCTCTCCCTCACCCACCTTTGTAACAATGCCACTTCTCCCTTCAGCAGCCTCTGCTGTGCCTGTCTCCTTGGATTCTCTGATGCCAACAGATTCTAGCTCCTTCTTTAGCCTGTGCCAAGACCCAGAAATGGAGAGCCCAAGTTAGGATAGGTTGTACAAGAGACATGGACTGAGAGAAAGAGGAAAAGAGAGTGAAGAAGAAATAAAGAGGGATAGATAGATGAAATGGGGAAGGATAACGAGTGAGAGAGAGAGAGAGGGAAAGAGAGAGAAATGAAATACAGATGAAGAAACACACATAAACAACAAATTACCACCTCTAGAGTACAGGTTCACCTTTGGTATTTCTGCTGTAGGTGCTGATAGTGTAGAGAGGCTGCTTCCAGGAATTCTGTCGCTTTCTTGTTTTCTTCCTCAAACAGTTGCCTAAGACATGTTGCTTGTAAATCAGAGCTGCTTCTTCTGGGAAGCACTTCTCAATCCCCCAAACCTATCCAACTCTCTTGTTGCCCAATAGAGGCTCACACAGCTGCAGCAGCCTCCTCACTGCACAGGAAGACATCCACAGTGGTGACAGCTGTAGTCTCAGTCTTCGCCTCAGTCTGGGTCAACCTGTCCAGCTGTTTCTGGATACTGTTGAGCTTCTCCTGAGTTAGCCTTTCTGGTCACAGGAGTACAAGTTATCTCAGATGCCTTCTCATCAGGGAATTTCCTGCCCTACTGGATCTCCCTTCCTAAAGTCTCTAAATAGGTGGACATTTAGTATTGGGCTTCATTTGAGGTAAATGTTCATCTTCCTCCTCATAGGAAAGGGAGGTTATCCTTAAGAAAATCTAGAATACAGTCCTAGGAATGGGGAAGCTCATTTTCTCAAAACAGACAGGACTCACCTTCCCCTCCTCATTACCCACCCTCTGCCCTCCAACACAGAGTTTCTCACCCTCCATCAGGAGTTGTTCCTTGCTGTTGTTGATGTTGCTAATTTCCTGAGACAGTTTGTCTGCTTTCTGATAGAAGGAAGAAAAGGAGGCAGACTTCACCTAAAGATCCCTCCCTTCATGATAATGCTGGTCCTGACACCTCACTAAAGAAGTTCATTAGAAAGGAAACCAGAGACCTTTCCCCACCCATTCCTGAACAAGAATCTCTTTTACATCACCAAGAGATGGTTATCTCTTTGAAAACTTCCACTGAAATTGCAAATCTAATTTTTTTGAACTGTCTAAAAACCATAGCTGCCCTCCTCATTAAACACAATTCCTTAATCCAGTGACTCCATATACTTTCCCTAAACCACCTTTTCAATTCACTTTCTGCTCTTACCTATGATGACTATTTCACTGTCTCCTCGTGGATGCTATGTGTGTCCTTTTGTTCAAATATTCCCCATATCCTACACCCCCACCTTCTGTACTCCCCACCAATAACCATTTTTTGCAGATTCTGACCACAGGTAACCCCGTCACATGGAATTCCCAGAGGTTCTTATTCTTCTCCATAATTTCCTCTAGTTGCTCAGAAAACTCCATTCTAAGGGAAAAGAAAGCACAGGATTGGCCAGGGTCACTACCAGAAGAGACTTACCCTCCAACCCAATCACTAATCCCAGGCCTTTGGGAGGGAAGGGAAGTGGGGGAGGGATAGGAAGAAGGAAGAGAAGGAAGGAGGGGAGAGGGGGGAAGGGGATCTAAAGAAACTGCTAACTAAACAACTACACAATCTTGGGCAAGTCTCGTCTTCTCTTTGGACCTCAGTTTTCTTATTTCTAACTAATATGCTATATTGTTAATGTATTGTTGATCAAATGGGAATGACCTGCTTTGAGCCTGAGTCACACGACTGTGGTGAGAGAAGCTTGCCAAACAGATGGGGCAGGAAGTGAGAGAGAGACAGAGATGGGAGAGAAAGAGAGAAAGAGCAGGCAGAATAGCTAGCATGGATGAGAGAAGGGCATTTTGCCTGAGGGAGCTTGTTTGTGGAAAGGCCTGATGAAGGAAGGCTTAGGGATGGTGGTGCTCCCTGCAGCGGTCATATGTACCAAGTTCTTTATTACCATGGTGGATTTGGCTTTCTGGTATGTGAATAAATATCTTGGTTTTGTCTTTGAAGAAGAGAGTCTGTTATAGCTTGTGATTCAAATCTAGAAGTACACCTGAATATTCATAGCAGCTGCTGTGGGTATATTGCATTGGCGATATATATGCTTAGACTAAGTGATCTCTAAAGTTCTTTCAAACTTTTTTTAATTCTATGATTTGGATCCCTTCCAGTCTTGCCTTGTATATCTCACACTCATGTGGAGGACTCAGTCATCTTATTCTAGTTTTTTCTAGCTCATAATCCCAATTTGGCCTTGAATTCAGAGACCATCAAGCACTAGCCAAAAGACTGAAACAAGGTTTTACCTCTGATTCCTTTTCTTCAGTTTTTCTTCCTGGATTTTGGAGTTCAACTCAGTTATCCTCTTCTTGTATCTGTCAGATATTGCCTGCTGTCTGGAAAAAGAAAGGTTGAAGGAAGAGGCAACTTCAGAATTTGGTGAATCTTGTCTCTGTCAGGCATTCCTTAAGAACTCCTTTAGTTGCTGATGTTCATAAAATAGCTATGTAGTCAGAGGGCAATGAAGGGAGTCATTTCACTTTGCTTAGAAATTTGTGTCCTAGCCATCATGCTCTGAATCATGCCTCACACAATAAAGGAGTATTCATTTGTCATTGGAATAAATTATATCTAATATCATTTATTATTAGAATCAATTATATTTATACCTTTAGGTGCTTAGATTCCATGACCCTGTGAGTTGTAAAAAGAAAACTTTTGAGACACTTCTTACTCTTGCATTTGAATCCCCAGCACTTAGCACAGTGTGTGATACAGCATAGTAAGGTCTTAATAAGTGCTTGTTGCCTTGCCATCACAAGCAAAATCAAAGCACCGATGATACTCTAGTAGAGTAGCTCAACATTACTTTGCTGTGGCTTTTTCTCACAGGATGCTGAAAAAGGAATGAGTTCTGGTGAATTTACAAGAAGGGGAAATAAGAGAAGGAGTCACTGACCTTAGGGCCTCACTTTCTTTATCCTGACAGTGCAAGCAAAGGATCCTCAGAGTTTCTAGAATGAAACAGGTCAGAAGGTGGACAAAGGGCTGGAAAGGGACTTTTTTACTCAGTCTACTTAGAACTACCTAACAATAGAGCCAGATTCCCTATTCCCCCTACAACTAGTTCCTTCCTTCTCAAACTACCTATATTTAACTACTCTGCATTCATTTTAATTTGTTCTCTTTATACATAATCTTAATTTAGTTACATATATACTTACTGTCATCCCCTCTACAATATAAGTTCCTTGAAAGTTGACATTATTTCATTCATTCTATTTGTATCCACAACACTTAGCACCCTATTTAATAAAAATGGCTGATACCTTGCTTCTTGCTCTAGATTTCTTTCAGTTGTGTCTCCTCCAAGCTCACTGAAATGAGAGAAATTAGTCAACCTCAACTTTCTGTCCTCCCCCAATTTTTATATTACCTGGCCTAGAACAAGCTGACCAAATTACTATTCTGGATGCCGAAATGGTTTTCCATATGCACAGATGTGCCTACATCACAATGATGCTGTTATGGGATTCATGCTGGAACCCTAAACAAAAAAGACTATGTCTTTGAAAGCAATGCAGTCCCTGAATTTTCTCATACATTTCAGTAGCCCAGATCACTAGTGTCTCCCTCTCAAGACTTTTGACCTATCTCACCATGATTACTTAAATAGCTTACATGATTGACACTCCTTAATCCCATCTAGACCTCTTCTCTGTTGCCTCCAGACCAACCCAGTTATTTACCACATCTTAATCTTATCCAAATTTTCTGTCTTTTTTGGTATAAAAGTACCAATCCTATCCCCATTAAATTGTGCAGATTCACTTAGAATCTTACCAGTTTCTATTGGTGTCACAATAAATTTGCTATTTTGACTGGAAGGTTTCAGTGGTGAAATTCTTTCAAGGAGTACCCTCCCTGTACCCTTGCATTTAGGGGCTCACAGTATCCCCAAAATGCATCCATTTCACTCTGCTCAATCAATTCCAGTGGCTCTCTATGGCTTATAGGATTACAGGCCTAGAACAAAGAACCCCAAAAGTTCCCTCATTTGGAGGTAATAAATTGAGGCCCAAAATCAGAATTTAAGTCAATCAAAAATAATTTCCTGTTTAGCTCTTATAGCCTTTCTCAATTCAACCCCCAAGCTATCTCCATAACACATTGTGCTATACAACCCAGTCAAATTGACCATCTCTGGCTTTTTACCCAGGATATATTATTTCATTTCCCTGTCTTTGCAGTGGCCAGCCCTCATAACTAAAATATACTCTCTCCTTTCTCCATCTCACAGAATTCCTGTCTTTCTCCAAGTACTACTATCTTTTTGAAGTCCTCCTTGTTTCCCACAACACTCTGAAAACATCCCTCAATAACCACCTCAGAGTCAGCCATCATGTATGCATTCACTTTATATTCACTCCATATTTGTCCATATGTGTACCTATAGCACTCCCCACTAGAATGTTAACTTTTAGAGTAGAAATTTCACTTTTTATATTTGTTTCATTTCTGCATTGATCATAATGATATGCATTTCATAACTGCTTGTTGACTGACTAATTTGACACTGTGGCCCTTTCCTTATAAATGGGAAAACTAAGCTCTAGAGAGGAAATGGACTTTCACAGTAGGTACCATAAAGGAAAGATAAATTTGGATTATAACCTTAAGTTGCTTTTTGTTTGTCCTTCAATTTTGAAGAAGATTGTGACATCAGGAAGGTGATTCCATGACATGCAAGTAAATTGGACTTAAGTGAAGGAGGGCTGTGCAGCTTCACTTTCTCCTCCAGAGCCATCAGAGTCCAGTGGCCAGATATATAGGTAAGGACAACTACAGATGCCCCTTGATCCAGAGGGAGACCTTAGCTTCAAAAGGCCAAGGGTATAGATATATATACATACATGCACACACACATATGTATATTTGGGAAGGGAAGACTCTCAAGGTTAATGGCCAAAACAGAAATAACTGCTATGAAATTCATTCTAAACCAATCAAGAACCCAAAGAATGACCAGACAGGGTCTAGGCTGAGACTTACAGATCAGTGAGAGCTGGAGTGATCTGAGAGTAAGGAGGGTCTTTAAGAAAAAAGAGAAAAAAAGTTTCAGAGATTTAAATTTACACTCCCTTTGAGAAGAGTACATTCAGGTAAGGATGTTATACTGTATGTGGATAGAAGGAATAACAGAAAGAAAGAAACAAAGAAAGAAAAACAAAGGAAGAAAGAAATCAGGCACAGAGAGAGGGAAGAAAGGTAGGGAAGAGAGAGAGGGGAAGAAGGGAGGAATGAAGAAAGGAAAAAGGAAGAAAAAAAGGAAGAGAGGGATGGAAAAGGCAAGGTGGGGGAAGCCATGTAAGTAGGAGGACATGGGAAAAGATAATCTGCTTCTTTCTTTCTTTTTCTTCCAGTCTTTGTAGGGACTGCCCAAAGGGAATGTAAATTTTAATCTCTAAAACATTTTTTCCCCTTCTTAAAGACCAACCTTAACCCCCAAATCAACTCCCGTTCTCACTGACTGGCCAATAATAGGTCTCAGCCTATGCCTTATTTGGTCATTCTTTGGCCCTGTCAATCTCATTGTAGCCAACAAGAGTCTCAGGCCAAGCCCTACTTGGTTAATATTTCTGCCCTGACTGTTTCAGAATGAATGTAAATAGCAACTGTTTATGTTTTGGTTAGAAACCCTGAGGGTTTTGTGACTGATTTTTAAAAATTTTTAACTAGTTAATATATTTATTTAGAGTAGGTAAAGAGGCCATTTTCTGCTTTCTTTCTTATTAGGCCTTAATCACTGAACGGGCATTGCCTTAGTCAATGAAGCGCATTAAAGATCTTAGCCTGAAAAGCTCAAGGTTTCCCACTGCATCTTAAATCATCTCCAGTTTTCTTAATCTATAGCTAGTCACTGGATCCAGATAGCTCTGGAAAACAGAGTGAGATTGGTGAGGTTACACAGTTGTCCATCACTAAAATCCAGGTCACTTGCAAGTCATTGACATTACCTCCCTGATGTCACAGTTCTCTTTTAGAACAAATGAATAACAACAGATTATCTCTGAAGTCTCCTCCCAACATTTTGAATGAATGGTGATAAAATGGGAACACCTCATGATAATCAAGTTTGTGTTTGTTTTTAATTTTGTTTTAACTTGTGTCTCATCTTCTTAGAAAGGTTTTTTCCAATAGGCAAAACACAAATAAGTACTTGTTTCTACATGCCATTCCAACTGCACATGTTTGTGGTTTGATAATGTCTGTATATTCTCTATCTCCCTTCACTATGTACCACTGAACGTTTCATAATGTATGTGCCTGACAGGAGTTTTGAATTAAATAAGAGTTTAAAATTTTTAGAGGTTTTGCTGGAAAGTCTGGAAAGCAGAACTACTAAGAGCAAGTCAGAAGAATTTGGGATGGTGGGTTCTGGAGGCAAAAGTATTGTTTGAAGCTGTAGTACCTACATTCATCAAGCTCTTTCTGCAGGGATTTCCTGTGGGCCTGTGTCTCACAGAGTTCCTTATTTGCAATTTTCTTAGCTGTCAAGACAAAAGAAGATATTTACAAATGGGTATTTTATCTTCTGCCTCCACTTATTTTACACTGCAGGAATCTGAAACTGAAAAACAGTATGGAACTTATCCAAAATCACACATAGAATTCAAAGCATTTAGGGGCTTTTTATAGTGTAGTTCTACTATCATGTCAGCTTATGATCCTTCCTACATCTCTCTCTACTCTGAAGTGGGACTCATGGAAATGAGTATCAAGTAGGTAGAAGCAATGCAGAGGCCACTGGGATATCTTTATGTGTTTTGGGGACTTTTCAAAGCCTTGGCTCACCTTGCTGCAGTTTGTTAATTCTACTCATCATGTCTTCAGTCCTAGGTTCTAGATTTCCTTCTGTGGGCAGGTAAGAGAATCTAGAGTTAGTTAATATAAGGGTTAATTTAGAACAAGAATTCAGGACTTGATCAAGCACTCAAAAATCTTTGATATGTCTCCATCAGCATAGATCACAATCCCCCCTACAGTTTGGTAAATAGTCTCTGAATTAATGAGCCTTAGAATTTCTATAAACCAACTTACTACTGAGTCTTTTCGAGACTATTCTCTGTGTATGAGATGAATATTCCATTACCAGACCCAACTTTTAATGTCTGCTCAAGCTGGCAGAGCCAGCAACCGTGGGATTTCATCCGCAAAGCCCTTGAGAGCCTGCGTTCTCTTCCACACCAAGATCAATCAAGTACCTAAGTGACTCAATGTGTAAGCAGGGTTTTAAAGCAGGACTGGCTAGTATACGTTTTAATTTTCGAGCGGGGAGAGGGGTACTTCGAGGCCCTGCAGCCAACTAGTCTACTTCCATGAAGAAACAGCAAGAAGATGGCTGGCTAGGGCAGAATGGGGGGAGGGGAAGGTATCAGGGGAGCCAGACTGAGGGCAAGTACAGCAATATTTGCCAGGCAAGAGGGACATAAAGAAAAGGTAATGGTCCTTTATTCTCAAGAATCTTAACGCTGTTTTGGGCAGATGATATATAAATACAAATAAGTTTTTCCAGAAGTGTTGATGCTTGCACCAGCTGGTGGAAATGGCAGAAGAGGGAAGTTTGTTGGTTTAAAAAGAGATAAAATACAGCATTTAGGTGCAAGGAGAGGACTGGGCAAAGTGAAGGCACTGAAAGTGTTCTGAGATGTCCCGGGAAATCAACGAAAACTGAAGGGCGACGCACCATTTCTAAAAAAACTGCCTCCGCCAACATTTGACGAAGACTCTGCGGCTACCGTCTCTTCTCTACTCTCTTCCACGCCGACTTCAACGTACCAAGGGCGCACATGCATAGAAGATTGTCCACCTAACCGTTGTCTGTGTCCTATTGTATGTTTTTTTCCCTCCCTACCTTAATTCAGTCTCTCTCAGTCCCACTCACTTATTTGGTTATAATTTATTTTTCATTCTCTCATTAAGGAAAATTTCCTCTACAAACTAACGTTTTCTGATTCTTTGATTAAACACAGAGTATAACAGAAAAATATAGTGGAAGTTTTTAAAGGTTTATTACCTTTACAACTTAACTGTTTAGTGGAATCTTTGAGTTTCTTGGTGGTCCAAGAACACTGGGTGGTCTTTCCTAGTTGAACATGTGTCAATAAAAGGAGAATTTAATCTCCTTTTTTTAATCTGATTTTTTTTTTTTAACGCTTTAAAACTAAACTAAACACTTCAAAATACAGACAACCTTATGGCAGTTTTGACACATTTAACCTTTATACTTTTATTTGAGAAATGTGCCTCCAATTTGTTATTTTATCCCATTCTAAACCATTCCCTACCAACAATAACAAAACCCAAAGAACTCCCTTGAGACTGTTACAAAAACAAGACACTTAATGAAAGAAACAAGATTTAAATTAAGACCTAGGAAAAGCAAGCTTTCAGGGATTTACTCAATACTACTGTATGGGATGAGTGAAAACTTCTCAATTTGGGGTGGTTAACTTTTCAAATTGCTTCTGTCCATCATTTTTATCTTCCTTTGTCTGTTTTCCCGCCTAGACGGGACCCTCCCCTTATCTTTCCTTGCTGTCCCAGTAGGGGAAGTATTTGGGGAAGTCTGTCTCTCCACCAGTGAGAGGGGAAACAGTCAGGGAGGGGTCTTGACTAAGTTAGGTTATAAATTCCAGCACTATCTTTTGTAACTTGCCTCTTCTCCATGATGAGTCATGGGGAAGATTGCCCTCCTCTCCAGGGGAAGAGAATAAAGTCCTGTTCTTATCCTAAGAGATCTCTGTGTTTATTTCTTTTCACTAAATTAAGGATGAAGGATATTTTTCATCCCAAATAGTACTCATGAAGAAAACAGGGGTTTTTTTTTTTCCATTTTTTAGAAATCTTAATTACGATGCCTCGTCGCAACTCCCTCAAGTTATCTTCTCATATATTTAGCTTTGCAAATTTTAAAACATTTTCATCAAAAGACTCGTATCTTCTCACAAGACGACTGCGAAAAAATCCTTACAAAAAAAAATTTGAAAAATTTCTGAACCAGCAACGAAAAAGAATCCTCTGATCCTAGAATAATTCATTTAACATTTTAACTTTGCTTTTTTTCCCGATACTTTGATCATTCCTATCCTTTTTACTATCACAGCGCCAAAAAATAGATCCAATAACTTAACTACCTTCAAGATTAAACTGTCCCATACCCAAAAATAAAAAAATTTAAAAAACACCTGGAAGATATATTTTATTACTACACTAGAATATGAAGAACTTGACTAATATAGGACAATTCTACTCTTTAAGCAGGTAAATTATTGAAATAAATGAATGCAATCTAAATAAAATATTGATCACCCCT
>JAQQSV010019313.1:0-11209 GCA_028646515.1 Pseudochirops corinnae | reverse complement strand
GCTGGGAATCTGTCACTCTCCGTCTCACAATGGGCTCCGTCACTCTTAAATCCGCTGAAATTTACTTTTTAGTTCACAAGGACGAAATTCTTTGGGAGCTTGTTCAGGTTACTGCTTACTCTCCGCCATCTTAGCTCCGCCCCTCTCTAGGAAACAATTCTTACAGGAGATGTCTCTGATGGGGTCTTCATTTCTTAAATTTATAGAGAACTGAATTTATAAGAATAAAAGCCATTCCCCAATTGATAATGGTCAAGGAATATGAACAGGCAGTTTTCAGATGAAGAGATCAAAACTATCTATGGGCATATGAGGAAGTGCTCTAACTCATTTTTGATTGGAGAGATGCAAATTGGAACAATTCTGGAATACCACCTCATGCTTGTCAGACTGGTTAATATGACAGAGAAGGAGGGTGATAGATGTTGGAGAGGATGTGGGAAAATTGGGACACTAAAATACTGATGGTGGAGTTGTCAACTAATCCAGCCATTTTAGGGAGCAATTTTGAACAATGCCCCAAAAGCAATCAAATTATGCATACCTTTTGATCCAGCAATGCCACTGCTGGATCTGTATCCCAAAGAAATTTTAAGAAAGGGAAAGGGACCTACATGTACAAAATATTTATAGTGGCCCTTTTTTGGTGGCAAAATATTGGAAATTGAGGGGATGTCCATCGATTGGGGAATGACTTGAAAAAGCTGTGGTCTACAAATGAAATGGAATGGTATTGTACAAAAGAAAATGATAAGCAGATTTCAGAAAAACTTGTACGAACTGATATGAAGTGAAATGAACAGAACCAGGAGAATATTGTGCACTGTATTGGCAACATTGTATGATGATCAATTGTGAATGACTCAAATCTTCTCAGAAACACAATGATCCAAGATCCAATGATATAAGAGACTCATGAGGGAAAATGTTGTCTACATCCAGTTAAGGAACTAATGGACTCTGAATGCAGATTGAAGCATAATTTTCACTTACTTTATTCTTTTTCATAGTTTTTTTCCCCTTTTGCTCCATTTCTTTCACACCTGTGACTAATGGAAATATGTTCTACATGATAGTAAATGTACAACCTATATCAAATTGCCTGCCATTTTAGGGAGAGGGGAGGGAAGGGAGAAAAATTTGGAACTCAAAATCTTGTAAAAATGAATGCTAAATATTGTCTTGATAAGTAAGGGGAAAATACTATTTAAAAAAAGATAACTGAGGTGATATTTGAACACAGATCTTCCTTATACCAAGTAAAGAAAATAGTATACATATATATATATATATATACATATATATATATATATATATGTCCAGACACAGACACATAGGATGCCCCAAAACTCTTAGTGCTTTAATAATATAATAGCTTAAAACTACACTGAGTTTTGAGACACTCCACATAAAATTCTATTGCTATGTAAAGAAAAGCAATGGAAGATCATAGAGTGGAAGCAAAATTTCATCAAGAATAGGTCATAACAGACTTGTCTCTTTTCCTTTTTTGATGTGATTCTGACTGGTAGACCAGGTGGTTAGGCATCATTTCCTCTGTGTATGTATATATGTATATAGGTGTATATGTAATGTGTGTCTCTATATATTAATATGTGCATACATATATACCTACATACATATGTGTATACAGATATGTCCATTCATATATATGCATATGTGTGCGTGTATATATATATAAACATAGATATATAGATTTATATGTATAAGTCTGTGTGTATATACACACACATATGCAAAGTGTTTGACAGTTTCTATTGTTTCTTGTTGTTCAGTACCTATTATGTGCCAGATATTCTGCTGGGAATTGAGAATATCAAGACAAAAGCGAAGCAGTTTTTGCCCTCAGTTAACTTATACTCTCTCAGTGGAAACACATACATAATTAGTCCATACCTAATATGTACAAAATAGATACAGGTTAATTTGGAAAGAAAAGGCATGAGTAGCAGGTTGAAGGAAGGGAGGGGAACAGGAAAGTCTTCATGTGAATGACGCATAAGTTTTTGTCCTTATATCCTTAGCACCTAGCACAGTGCCTACCATTTATAAAATAAATCCTTGTTTTTTTGGTTAATTGGTTGAATAACCTTGGAAAAGTTCCTTATTCTCTGTAGGCCTCAGTTTCCTCATCTATAAACTGAGAGGATTGGGCTAGATGATTTCTAAAGTCCTTTTCAGTTTGGAATCTTTTTACCCTATAAATGCAAAATAATTTGGAAGAGAGAGCCCAAGTGAGTCATGGGATAAGGAAAGTCTTTGCAGCTGTTGCAGGCACCTGAGATGCCATATGAACTGAACCTTAAAGGAAGCTCAGGATTCTAAGAGGCAGGAGGGAGGCTAGCTTATGCAAAGGCACTTTGGTGGGAGATCCAATGCCATTATGGGGAATAGGAAATAACCTGGTTTGACTAGGACTTAGAAACATGGAGTAAATTGAAATGTCAGCAAAGGTAGGCTGAAGTCATAGTGTGAAGCTGTTTGGTAAATGGGAGAGTTTGGTTGACTTTGTTCATTTTAATTGTGGCCAGTAAAGTCAATTTTCCCCACTTTGTTGTTCTAACCCATGAGTGATTATTATATAATTTAGTCCTAGTGAGAGGCTAGTAGGACACGATGTTGTATATAAATGTGTGTGTAAGTTATTTTTGTGCAAGGTAGACTTTTCTTCTTTAAAAAGAGATTTTATTAATATCTTTTTTTCTATTGGCTAGATGTCCCCCTGTGAACATTAGCCTCCCAGAGAGCCGTCCCTTATAACAAAGAATTTTTTAATGCAGAAAAAGAGGAAAAAAATTAATAAAACTTACTGAATAAAATCTGAGATTATATGCAATATTCCATGCCTATGTATCCTGCTCTGTGCAAAGGAGTGGGAGAACGTATCCTCTCAATGTTTTCTTTGGGACCAAGTCTGCTCTTTATCATTTCTCAACATTCAGTTTTGATTGTTCGGTTGCTTTTCTTTCCATTTATATTATTTTAACCATTGTTTATATTGTTTCCTGTTATATTTACTTTACTTTTCAATTCAAGTAAATCTTTCCATTTACAGGCTTCTATGTATTTATGATTTTCATAGCTTCTTAAGATGCAGCAACATTGCATCACATTTATGTTCCCCAGCTTGTTTAGCTATTCTCCAATCAAATGGGCATCTCCTTTGTTCCTAATTCTTTGCTAGCACAAAAAATATTTTGATATAAATATTTTGATACATATGGAAGAAGACAGCCTTTCCAATACACTTTAAATAACACTCCATGGATGACTAGCTACTTCCCATGTGGATTCTTGAAATTTCTTTCAATGCCTGTGCAATGTCACAGAGTGAAAGGAGAAGAAAATTTCAAGACAGAATATGTGGTCAGCAACAGCCAACGCCACAAAGGACTTTGAAATGGCAAAGACAAGAAAAGTCTGATGAATTTGGAAAGAAGAAGGTTATTATTAACCTTCTAGAAAGCACCCTGAATATAACCTGTTTTTACCCAATTGGGAAAGTTGCATGGAGTACTGGAGAGGAAATGGGAGCGGGGAGAGGTTCCTTTTCCCAGAAGAGACCCTACTTTTTAGAATGACTTTAAACAAGTTCCTTTGACTCATTGTAAATCATTTTGTAAACTGGAGATAGGACCTCTGATGCAAAATAAATCTCCCAGGGATGTTATGATTGAGTTAAATAAATCTGCAAAGCTTTTTGAGAATAGTGTTTATATATAAACACATGGCACTCTATTATTGAAAGGTACTGATGCATTAAGCAAAGCCATTGAGAGAAGGGTTGGTTCTTCCTCTTATGTTAGAGGATTACCTCTCCTCAAGCTTTGAGTCTCTTCTGTGTTGGATGTTAGGGTGAAATTATTTTTGGAATAAATTGAAATCATCAAACAGCCCTTATTCACACTGCTAACAATCCTCAATGCAACTAAACAATAATAAATCAGATTTTATTCATTATATTGTAAGGAAGACTTTTTAAAAAAGAATTTCTATTGAAATAAGAAAAAGAATAATCTTTGTGTATGTGAAGTGTTATAATTAAAATTATTTTTACCATAGCTCCAGTATATATAAACATAATGTAATTTTGATACTAGGAAATCCATCTTAGACCTCTTGCTAAATACTGTCAGATGATCAGCATAAAATATCATTCCTCTACGATATCATGTACTACATATTTTTTACAATTCTGTTGTAAACCATTTGTGTAGTCAATGTGTCATTTTAAAGCTCGAGTTTTTATGTCTAAACCTTTTTGTCTTAGAAAATTTATAAATTTTTCTTTCTCTTTCCTAAAGCATATGTATGTGTGTGTATTTTCTCCTTGTACCAGAATGTGTGTGGCAAAGAACCAGTATCTATTCTTTTACCTACCTACCAAGTTATTCTGTCAGATTTTGTTAGAATTCTGGATTATCCATTTACTTTGTCATTCTACATTCCCCGTTTAAATAAACAGTGACATATGTTGTCAGTCAGTCAACATTCATTTTAAGTGCCTGCTATGCAACAGGAACTATGCTAAATACAGGGATTATAAAGAAAGGCAAAAAATCCCCCTTCTCAAGGAGCTCACAGTCTAATAAGGGAGAAAATATGCAAACCACCATGTACAAACAAGATAAATACAGTAAATTTGGGAATAGTCTCAGAGGAAAAGCACACAAATTAAGGACTAGGAAAGGATATGAGGGGTTTTAAAAGTCTGAGGCATGCCCTTTGACCCAGGAATATCACTACTAGGACTCTATCACAAAGAGATCAAAGAACCTTTCTTGTATGAAAATACTTATAGTTCTTTTTGTGGTGGCAGTGAATTGGAAATCAAAGGAATGCTCATCAGTTGGAGAATGGATGAACAAGTTGTGATATATGATTGTGATGGAATACTGTTGTGCTATAAGAAATGATGAGTAGGATGGTTTCAGAAAAAAACCTGGGAAGTCTTATATGAACTGGTGCAAAGTGAAATGAGCAGAACCAGAACATTGTACCTAGTAATGGCAATATTGTAATAATGATCAATTATGAAAGACTTAGCTACTCTGATCAATACAATTATCCAAGACAATGCCAAAGAACCCATAATGAAAAATGCCATCCATCTCCAGAGTAAGAACTGATGAACTCTGAATACAAAATGAAGTATACTTTTTTCATTCTCTTTACTTTTCTTGGTTGTATGTATTTATGTTTTCTTCTGCAATGTGGCTAATATGAAAATATGTTTTTCCTGACTTCATGTGTATAATTGATATAATATTGCTTGCTTTCTCAAGGGGTGGGGAAGGGGCAGAATAGAGGGAAAGAATATGGAACTCAAAAATCTTTTAAATGAATGTTAAAATTTATATATATTTGGAAATAGTTAACTAAATTTAAAAATGTATTTTAAAGTGAAACTGAGGATTTTATATTTGACCCTGGAAGTAATAGAGAACCACTGGAATTTATAAACTGGGGGAAGAGTGATGTGGTCAGACTTGTGCTTTAGGAAGATAAATGTGATAGCTGAGTGGCAGATGAAGTGAAGTTTGGGAAACACTTGAGACAGAAAGACTAACCAAGAGACTATTGCAACAGTCCAAGACTGAGGTGATGAGGTCCTGCACCAAGATGGTTGTAGTGTCAGAGAAAAATAGCTATATATGAAAGAAGTTACACGGGTAGAAATGACAGGACATAATCACGGATTAGATATGAGGAGGGGGAGAGTGAGAAAGCATGAAGAGTCAAGAATATCTAGGCCAAGTGACTTGGAGGACGGTGGCAGCTTCAGTAGTAATAGATAGAAAAGCCATAATGAGGGGAGATTGGGAGGGAGGTGCAGAAAATACTGCATTGTTTTGGACATTTTGAGTTTAACATGTCTATGAGACATCCAGTTTGAAATATCTAAAAGGTAGCTGAAGACATGAGACTAGAGAGTGGGAGAGGGTTTAGGACTAAGAGTTCTAAACTCTCTAGAATATAGAGATAATAATTGAAACCATAAGAGCTGATGAGATCACCAAGTGAAATACTATAGAGAGAGAGAAAAAGAGAGCCCAGGACAGACCTCTACAGTTATCAGGCACGACCTGGATAAGGATCTGACTGAGGAGTCAGAAAAGGAGCAGTCAGACAGGTAGGATAACCAGGAGAGAACAGTGTCACAAAAATCTAGAGAAAAGAAAGTATGGGAAAGTTTGCATCTTACTATGCTCATAGGATTTAAGAATCCTCATTTTGTTTCCACTAGGGAATTTATTTTTTATAATTTAATCACTACAAGAATAATTTTTCAAAAGTTTTTAAAATTGATTAGGGTCTCATACCTTAGCTGAAGAATCTGGGTCAGGAAAAAGCTTTGTTTGATTCCCACCTACTAAATGTGTGACCATGGGTAAGGGAGTAATCTCTTGATGGAGAGATTGCGGGGCCCAAGTGAGATCATATATGTAAAGGACTTTGTAAACTTTACAGCAATCTAAAAAATGTCATCTATTATTATTATTTAAAAGCCTCACTATAAAGTGAACCAATAATGTTTGAAAGTTAGTTTCTGAAATGAATATTTCTCTAGACTGTCCTCTAGAAAACAGAATTACTTGTCAAAGATCAGAAGTGTTCAAGAGGACTATACAGTGATATAATATTTTATATTATAAACAGTGATATTTTCTTCATGAGAAAATAATTTAAAACCTATGAGAGGAACCTCAGTGAGTCAAATAAAACAGAAGCATTTTCTAAAGAACACTTTTCATTTAAAAAGAGGGAGTGGGGTCATCTCTTTCCTGATACCCTGTACACTACACTCCTTCCTTACAGACAGGTCTTCAGAGAATGAGACTTTTCATTAAGAAAGTAATTTTTGAAATGATCATATTACCATGATTTAATATAAGTACCTGACTCCTTGGGAGCCTGAAATCTTTCTTATGAGTTAGTATATGTTGATGCAGTCCTTGTGCCAGATGCGCTCATGAAGAGCCCAAGTACAGTTTAGGGCATTTCTCATGTTTCTGTCTTCTTGTCTCCACCTATAAAATCTGGGAGTTTCATCATATGATACCACCCAGTGTATTGTCATCAATCCCCCTTGCCAAACACACAATTCATAAGGCTCAAAGTAAAAGTTTGCAGGCCAAATTAAACAAAAAGATCTCTTTTCAAAGCTCATGGAATATATTAAGGGGAATTGTATCCCCAGTATCCCCAGTATCTGGCTAAAAAAGTTGGTGTTTTTTAATAAAAGTTTATTGACTGACTGGGTAAGCATTTATATAGTGTCTAGTGTGTCCCAGATACTGCACTAAGAAGTGCTCCCCCCCCCCCACAAATATTATCTCTCTTTTTTTTGCTTTTTTTGGAGGGGGGAAGGCAGGGCAGTTGGGGTTAAGTGACTTGGCCAGGGTCACAAGGCTAGTAAGTTTTAGTGTCTGAGGCTGGATTTGAACTCAGGTCCTCCTGACTCCAGGGCCGGTGCTCTATTCACTGCACCACCTAGCCACCCCAATATTATCTCTTTTGATTCTCATAACTTCTGCTAATGAACAATCTTTGCCCAAAGACCTGTACAGTCTTCAGGTAGGGTACCTAGCAGGCACTGTTCTTCATAATTCTTAGTAGTACATGGCATCTTTCTTAGGTTTCTGTGGCTTTTGCAGCTCTCTATAGCTTTGGTGGGGGCCAGAGTCCAATAAGTAAGGTTACTAGATCCTAGTCTTATGTAAATATTTAGAAGCAACTGGGTAGTGTAGTAGCTAGAGCCCTGACTTTGGAATCAGAATAAAAGAAAATAGAATCCTATCTAAGACACTTGCTAGCTGTGTGATCCTGAGTAAGTTACTTCACATCTATCAGTCTTTGTTAAAGGTAGCGACTGGACCTATGTTTTCATTGATACAGGGAACTCCCGGATGAGAAGACTCCCTCTGCCAATGTAGAACAGCACCTTTTCTTCAATATACATTCTCGGAATTACCGAGAGTACTGAGAGGTTAAGCTATTTGCCCAGGGTCAGACAGCTAGTATGCATTAAGGCAAGACTTGAACCCAGGTTTCCTGACCAGCCCTCTATCCAGTACATCATGTGACCTCTCAAAACAGGGTTATTGTGAAGATCAAATAAGATAAGACTTGAAAAGCCCTTTGTAAACCTTAATGTGCTATACATACGTTAGCCATTATTAATAGAGGTGGAAGGGGGTTTAATGGGCATATGGTCCATACCCCTAATTTTATAGTTCATGAACTGAGGCCCAGAAAGGTTAAGGGCCTTGACTATGGTCACACAGGTAAAAAAACAATAGAGAATGGATTTGGACCCAGTTATTCTTTGTACCATCCCCAGAGTCTCTTCTGCTATTCTCTAGCCTGTTTCTCTACCCAAAGCTCTCTACGGCTTTTATTTATTACAAGTCTTGCTTATCCTTCGTCTGATTAATGTTAGGAGATGTCAGCTAATCCTTTTTTTTTTTCATCCAAGGGAAAAGTCTTTCTTCTTTTTTAGATCTGTCTTAGGATGGCAGGGGATTTGGATTTTCTCTATCATGGTGGCATCCCAGCTTGAATTCTGGGCCCAGCCAGGCTGTTTCTAGTCTGATGTTCCACTCTTCTGCTATGTTTGTCATAATCTCTTTCCTCATACAAGTTCACTCACAAGTAAGCCATACTTTCCTCTCCCTCGCCCCTTGAATTTTCAAATAGTAGTCTGACATTGAAACCAGGTTGAGTCAGGGTAGTTTTATACTCTGATGTCACCTTTCCTCTACTTTCCAGAGGATATATTACCTCACCCCACCCACCCCCATTCTACCAGCACTTCCCACCACTTAGAAGCTAGACATACTCATCAGTCTACCTTAAATTGTCCCTAAACTCCTTTTATCCCTTTAGAGTATGCTGGATGGGGTTATTCAAATTATTCATGGCAGTTTCTCAGTTTAGTAGACATCTAGCAACCCAGATTCACAAGATAACAATAATTCTGTTCTAAACTAAGCACTCCCTTGGTCTTATAGTATGCCAAGGAGAGGAAAAATAATTTGAAGACCTTGTATCCTCTGTAATCCCCTGTATTCACTGAATGCTCTGAGCCACTGAGAGGACAAACATTGAATCAGGAAATTGCCTACGCTGTCTGGAGCTGGATGGCCATTAGAGTTATTATGGGCAAGATGGTTCTGCTAGAAGGAAGAGGAAGCATGTTCAAGAGTAACTCTGAAGTGGAGCAAAGGCAAATG
Organism: Pseudochirops corinnae; assembly: GCA_028646515.1. Taxonomy (NCBI): domain Eukaryota; kingdom Metazoa; phylum Chordata; class Mammalia; order Diprotodontia; family Pseudocheiridae; genus Pseudochirops; species Pseudochirops corinnae. The sequence continues at coordinate 1,952 of JAQQSV010019313.1, read as the reverse complement.
GCCCTCAATATGGGTCTGTCACAAGGGAGAGAGCTAGGACTGGAACTGACAGTGGTAGTCACAGGATCTTAATCCAGTCACCTGACTGCTTTTCCCCCGTTACACCATAGCCTATTATTTATGAGTAACCTCCTACGTTCACAGAATCATAGATTTAGAACTGCAAAGGGCCTCAACAGTTGTTTACCTCCCTCATTCTACCTAAGAAGAAACTATTCTCAACATTTATTCCCATATCCTTATGATATATAGACATGTAAAGACTGGGATGAAGATCCAAGGAAGAATTGCCTTTCAGTGATGCTCTTCTGAAATGCAAAGTGGTATGTTGAATAAGAATACATAAATCTTAGAGATTTTGTAAATCTGACTTCAGTTACTTACAAGTGTGTAATGGGATCAGGTCATTTAACTTCTCAGGGTTTCACTTTCTTCTGCAAAATATGGATAATTTTGCTTGCATTCGCTGCCTGCCAGGGTTGTTGCAAAGAAAGGAGTTGGTTAATGTAAAAGCGTTATACAAATAGGAATTACTGCTGTTGTCATTATCATCATCTCTCCTAGAGGAATGCCAAACATTATTCAACTACTTCTGGTCCCATCAAGTAAACTCTCACTGTATCCAATATATATTTAATTCAGGGAATAGAAAATTGGGCTTGGCGCTTGTGGTTATTTATCCTGGAAACCCTTTGGACAACCTCATTTTCCCAGCTTCATTTTTAAAATCTGTTCCATTTCATTCTGATTTATAAATTTTATGGGAAAATCTCCAATAAGAATGTTGCACAGAATTTAATAGTTGTCTTTATAACTTCCTTAAAGTTTAACTAAAAGCTAACATTTTCTGATATGAGCCATACATCCTTCAGTCTAATAATCTGCAAGGCAGAATATATCAAGATAGCTTTTCTCCTTCTTCTATTTTAATGATTTATTCCCCTTTTCCCTTCCGCATTTCCATCTCTATCAGAGACATGGTGAGATATCTGTTTCAATATTCTGATGCAGTTCAACTTATTGGTCTGCTGCTCATTTTAAAACTAGATTTGGGAAACTTAAAAATTCCAAGTTCTCACTCACTGAAAATAAACACTGGTTTATGTGAACAATCCAATCCAATCCAATCCAATATATATTTATTAAGTGCCTACTATGTGCCAGGCACTGGGGACACAATTCTTAAAAGAGAATACCTAGACTGAAAAAGCTTGCTATCTAAAGGAGGAAACATGCAGAAAAGGAGGCAGGAACGCAGGAATAGGAAGGGACCAGACTCCAGGGGATATCAGGGTAGGGGTGGAGGGTGGGATTGGGGTTATCTTACTCCACAGAGCTGAAACACAGGCAGCGCAGCAGACAAAATGTGGAGTGAATCTCACAGCCATCTGCTGCTGTCTGGATGGAAGTCCTGACCCCACAGACCATCTGGACCATGGAGGTCCTTTCTAAAAGCCAAGAAAGATTATTTACTTTGCATGGAATGACTCCTTAATGCAAATATCTGGTATCAGAAAGTAGAAACAAATACAGAATTCCTACTGATAATAGTGAAATATTAATGGCTGTGAATGGCTAGTTGGAAAGTAGTGGCTAAAAGTGACTGATATATTACCTGAAGATACTTCTAACTAGTCTTTCTAAGCATCTCTGTAAAACTATCTCTCTGGAATCTCACCATTGCCATAAGGCTTATATTTTGGGTGTTTTGCAATTGTTTGGTGCAGCTGGTCACTTGTCTGATAGGCTTTGGATTTACTGCATTTTTTACTCCCTTTCAAGCAGCTAAAGAAGCAGAATCTTAAGACTTAGCCTGTCCTGCTCTGTGGATGTAATCAGAGAGGGATGGGGACAGAAGAGTAAAGAGACCATTTAAATTATAAAAGAGACTTAGGAAATTTTATGCTGTTTAAAAAAACAAAACAAAACTGTACTTTAAAAAAAGAAAGATT